>VSMD01027968.1:0-61744 GCA_008750895.1 Mirza zaza | reverse complement strand
TCGAGCCTGTAATCCTAGCTCTCTGGGAGGCCGAGGTGGGCGGATCATTTGAGCTCAGGAGTTCGAGACCAGCCTGAGCAAGAGCGAGACCCCATCTCTACTATAAATAGAAAGAAATTAATTGGCCAACTAAAATATATATAGAAAAAAAAATTAGCCGGGCATGGTGGCGCATGCCTGTAGTCCCAGCTACTTGGGAGGCTGAGGCAGCAGGATTGCTTGAGCCCAGGAGTTTGAGGTTGCTGTGAGCTAGGCTGACGCCACGGCACTCACTCTAGCCTGGGCAATAAAGTGAAACTCTGTCTCAAAAAAAAAAAAAAAAAAAAAAAACAGCATTAATATTACCTTATATTTGTATAATGCTACACATGCTACAATTTATAATTTGATCCCACTGACCTTGCTAGGCATGCAGAAGTCATATAAATACAACCATTAAACAGTGGACACAGCAAGATACCAAATCATAAACCCAGGGAAAAAAATCAGTCTTTCCTGATCAGCTAATATGTCATCATTAACATCTGCAGATATGGCTATGTTATAAACACAGATCCAAAGAAATCTGATCACAAAGTACCCTGAAGGAACAGGAACCAGGCAAGCTCCTGGGAGGGAGGTGAAAGGTATGCCCTGACAGCTGTAGGCAATAGACATCGAAAAGGGGACCATCTGCCTGGGGTGCTGATAAAATGGATGCAGGACCTCACGCTGAGGGGTCCAAGCTGCAGGGGGTGGAGTGGGGGTTAGGGGGTACTTCTGGCTAAGGGCATTTGGTGACACTCATCACACCTATTAGTGGCCACAAACTAAAGAAGAAAGGCAAGCCAACCATCTCCTCCCTGTCCTATTCCTTCCTCAAAGGCTCATAAACCTCAAGGCAGAGGCTGAAGCTGAGCAGAGTTATCTTACCCTCTGGCTAACTTTGAGGGGTCAAAGATGAAGTCTTTTTTGTTTTCTTTTTTTGAGACAGGGTCTTACTCTATTGCCTGGGCAGTATAGTGGTATCATCATAACTCACTGCAGCCTCAAACTCTTGGGTTCAAGCAATACTCCTGCCTCAAACATCTCAAGTAGCTGAGACTATAGACGTGTACCACCACACCTGGCTAATTTTTCTATTTTTTGTAGAGACAAGGTCTTACTGTTGCTGAGGCTGGTCTTGAACTCCTAGGCTCAAGTGATCCTCCTACCTTGGCCTCCTAAAGTGCTAGGATTACAGGCGTGAGCCACCGCACCCAGCCAAAGATGAAGTCTCTTGATAAATGCTATGCTGGGACGTGACAAGAATCAGCAGAGTTTGCTGAAACCTGCTAGATAAAACTTATTTTCTCTTAGGTGGCAAAATAGAAAATATCCTTATGTCAACACGTACATCTGTGGCATAGAGAATGTCTACGATCCTCTGCAATACAGGGTCATTTTCCCCCTCATTCTCCTGGCAAATCAATTCAATGTTCCTTAGCTTTCCAAAGTAGAAATCTCTCTCTTTCTCCAAGTCTTCGACAGTAAGTTTCAATACGTTGACCTGCACAAGACATTAAAAAGGGTGAGATACCTGGCATTAGTGCAACAATAAAACATCAGACACACTTGTACCCAAGGAGATTTGGTCTTTGATCAAACTCCAACACAGACAAACACCACTGCAGTTTAATGTCACTTTTCTTCAGCCCCAGATAAACAGTATGGACTTGTTCATGGCAACCTGTACTATAATAGCTCCCAGGAAAGTGCAGACTACACCTTGAAACATGCAGGAACTTCTCAGGGACTAAGAGAGGATCGGGGAGAAAAAACTAGGGAAGCTTGGGACAGATATAGAAGTTGAATCCACAACACAGCCCAGGAAGGTAGCTGACAATCACAAATTGCGTCCTTAACGAAGGAACTGGTCGATCAAACCCAAGTCTGGGTGCATGTGGAGGTCAATGAACAGGGAGGTATGATCTCCCATGAGCCCCACTGAGGCTCTGTTTCCTATAAAGAGGATATGAAGAAATAAATTTTAGTGCTTAGGCCAGGGCTCTATCTAGCCAACAGCAATTAAAGTCCTAACACTCACAGTCCTGTGTGTACTTTAAGCACAGTGCATCTTTCATTTCAGTGTACTATGTTCAAATCTATGACAACTTAATTCAATTTAACTCTCACCAAATACAAATTGCATGGTATATCACGCAGCATGAAACCCTCATAAAAACCTGTATGTATAGGCTAGGGCCACAGAGCAGCAGGGAAAGCCAAACCGGGAAATCAAAGGTGCAGCTGCTGAGAACAATCTGGGCAGCAGGGAATTCTAAGAGGCAGAAAGGATCACAGAAGTCATCTAGTCCAACCTTCTGAATGTATAGCTGCAAAAAAGAAGCAAGCCAGGTGGGGTGGTGCCCACCAACAGTACCAGCTACTCCGAAGGCTAAGGCAGGAGGACCACTTGAGCGCAGGAGTTTGAATAAGCACCTGAAATGTGGCCAGTGTTGAGATGGGCTGCAAGTATTAAACACCTAGTACAGTCTTCAAATGTAAAACATCTCATTGATATTTCTATTGATTGTATGTTAGAATTTTTTTTTTTTTTGAGACAGAGTCTTGCTTTGTTGCCCAGGCTAGAGTGAGTGCTGTGGCGTCAGCCTAGCTCACAGTAACCTCAAACCCCTGGGCTCAAGCAATCCTTCTGCCTCAGCCTCCCGAGTAGCTGGGACTACAGGCATGCGCCATCCATGCCTGACTAATTTTTTCTATATATATTAGTTGGCCAATTAATTTCTATTTATAGTAGAGATGGGGTCTCACTCTTGCTCAGGCTGGTTTCAAACTCCTGACCTTGAGCAATCTGCCCGACTCGGCCTCCCAGAGTGCTAGGATTACAGGCGTGAGCCACCGCAACCAGCCTTGGAATATTTTTGATATATTGGGCAGTGTGTTACTAAAATTAATTTTACTTGTTTCTTTTTACTTTTTTTAATGTGGCTACTAGAAAATCTTAAATTCTGTGCCTCACATTTCTGATTCATCTCCTACTTCTATTGGATACCATTGCTTTGGAGTGAAATCAACTAAAAGCTAATTTCTCCAGGACAACTTAAGAAAAGTGAACTCCTTGCAGATTTTCCAAGGATATGAATACTACAAGGTAATTTGCATAGAATACACTGTTTTTCTCTTAGCCTACCAGGCCCATCTGGCTCTATTTCCCATACTTACCAAGGGCTACAAACTCAAATACTTTTGTGGGGAGGGGGCCAGATAGATAATATATAGAGCCAAGGGAGTCAGTAATAAGCTGTGAAGCCATGGCAAACTGGAGAGACTAAGATCCTTCATATTTAAAAAAAAAAAAAAAAAAAATTAAAACCCCGTGCAGGCCAAACAGATGGCACGGCTGGACGAGCTGGCCATGAACGTGATCCAGCCTTCCAGGATCAATGAAGTGCCCAGTTGGTGAACTTTTCAGCCTCTGCAATGTTAGCCTCCCACCCTTCCACAGCACGGGTGGAGACACGAACCACACAGAGTTCCAAACCCTCTCTTCAAGACCACAACTCCTCCCAACCTCCACAGCTACAGTTCTACTGCACTGACCAACCAAACCAGCTAATTTTTGTCACCACCCAGGGGAAGGCAGTTCCCCCCACACTCCAACCACACCCCACCCCTGCAAGATTTATGGTTTTTGCTTTGCATACTCCACATCTGGAACATGCATCACAGGCTGGCACCAGGTAAATTTCTCCAAATATATCCAAAACCCCTTCTAGGCCCAGGCTAGACCTTTCATGCCTTGGTATTCTCAGTAATGCTTGGCAGCAACTTGCCCAGAGTAATTATTTGGTGAATAATTACAATTTTCAATGTTGGAAGCAAGAAAAAGTACCTTCTATATTCCTTAGATAAGTCATACAACCTCCCCTTCAAGTTCCCATTCAGCAGTGACTGAGTGACCTAGGCTCTGGAGCCAGCATACCTGGGTCCAACTCCTAGATCAAGGTATTTGACCTCTCTAAGCCATAGTCTCCTTTTCTTTAAAATTGCACAAGGCTACCTCAAAAGTAAAATTAAAGAGCTTAGACAGTGCATGGCATAAGCACTTTAAAAATGTTAGTTATTTCTGTTATGACTATTCATGCATATTATTTCGTACAAGCCAAAAAAAAATTTCTGGTTCCTGTGAACTTTTAAAGAATACTTCAGAACCTATCTTCACTCTATAAAGATTACAGACAAGAATCATAATAACCGGCCGGGCGCGGTGGCTCACGCCTGTAATCCTAGCACTCTGGGAGGCCGAGGCTGGCAGATTGCTCGAGGGCAGGAGTTTGAAACCAGCCTGAGCGAGAGCGAGACCCCATCTCTACTATAAATAGAAAGAAATTAATTGGCCAACTAATATACATAGAAAAAATGAGCCGGGCATGGTGGTGCATGCCTGTAATCCCAGCTACTCGGGAGGCTGAGGCAGAAGGATTGCTTGAGCCCAGGAGATTGAGGTTGCTGTGAGTGAGGCTGACGCCACGGCACTCACTCTAGCCTGGGCAACAAAGCGAGACTGTCTCAAAAAGAAAAAAAAAAAAAAGAATAACCACAACTGTCTTTTATCCAATTCCATTTATCCCAAGGGCGTTGGTTCCGAACTCCATTCCAGGCACCTGACTTAACACCAGTTCATGTAATCTGCTCAACTACTTCGAGCAAGTATTAGTCCCACTTCACACATAAGGCAGTACATTCAGAGAGGTTAACTGACTTGCCAAGGTAGAATTTAAGTGGCAAAGCCACTTTTACTGCTCCCCAAATCTATGTAACCCAAGGGCTGTGCTCCACACAGGACACAGGAGCTGAGGCGAGAGCAGCAGTGAAACAGAACCTGGCATATGTCCTCCTAGAGAGCACAAGATCAGCTCACTGGCCACCCAGCCTCGGCATGAACCACTCTGCACCCCCATGTCTTGAAATATTAAACAGTTACAGGGAAGTGTCCTTATTCACTAGAACTTCTATCTTTCACAGCAACAATGCTCAGGGGGTGCTCAAGTCAGCCACACTGACTCCAATGATGGGGAAGGTGACCTAGTCACCCCAACACTCCCAAAGCACCTAAGACCGTGGGGCACACATAACAAAAGAACAAAAAAATCAAAATGAACTTTGGGCAGGCTCCCATTGTCCTGATCTCTTAGGAGCATTGACGTGGATTACGAGAGACTCTACACTAGAGACAGGTCATTTCCCCCAAGTTTTAAAACTTGGCTTTTGGGAAACTAAAAGAGTTCAATCCCAAACTCTCTAGAATCACAGGGCATTTGGATTTAACCAAAAGAATCATCAAAAAAAAAAAAAAGCATATAAATAAAACAACTGTAAGGATTAGTGAGAAAATATCTAAAAGCCTAAAATTTGTTTTGATACACAGAGACCTGTGACAAGTACCTGAGGATATGCGATCCTGAAGACGACATTTCAAATCACTGAGCTATTAAGAACAGAATCAGAAGAGCAACACAGGCTTTTCATACCAATTCCACTCTCAGTTGCAATTCCAAGGACCCGGGTCTCAGCAGAAAGACTGTGGAATCTTTTTTTTAAAATTATTATTCATAAAGAAGCCTTCCTTTATATTTCACTCTCTGAATCCCAGAACCTTGACAGTGTTCCAGAAACAGGGTTCTAACTGCTGGTTTCCAAACAGACATAGGTTTTTTTTTTAATTAAATATCCATTTATAAATTTTTTTTCTTCTTTTATTTTTCATAAAACGAATCCACTTGATCTAAACAGACATAGGTTTTTTGCTGCATTAAGAGAGCCCAGCCATGCCTGGTCCTTCCTCTTTGCCCTCCACACTCATTCTCCCCACACAGCACCTGGTGCATTCACACACGTCATGTGCTCTGGGAAGCAGACAAGGCAAATCTTCCTTTAAGAACACGGACAAGCCTCCACTAGTCACAGCAGCAAGTGTCCTTCCCCCCATAGTGACCCACATCCTAGACACTGGAGGTGCCTACCTGCTGCATCAACTCGGCTGCTTCGTCATCCCCGTTGCCCACACCGGGATTCTTCCGCACCACCCCGGGGCCGGCCTTAGGCGTAGAAGTAGTTCTCTGTGTTGAAATGGGCCTCTGTGGAGCTGAGAGAGATGTTGATGTAGAGGAGAAATTTTAAAATTAAAAAAAAAAAAAAAAAAAAATCCACAAGACAAGGAAAAGCTGTGATCAACTGTCTTCCACAGGTGTTCAGTGAAAGGAACCAATGCTAGAGACCCCAGCATGCAAGACAACACCCCCACATCTGCCTAAAGTGGTGTTTATCCTGGCAGCAGTTAAGTACCAATTGTAGCCATGATCTTTCGTGTTGGGAATAAGTCCTTCGGTGAGATCTTTTCTCTGCTGTGGTCAATAGGACTATCATCTGAAAGAAGTACAGTCATTTTGGTGCACACAGATGATCTACCTTAACATGGATCCAAATAATCCACCAACAGGGCAGCCTTATGGAGCAATGGCAAACTTCACACCAGGAATGAGCTCACTGTCCCAGCTATTGCCAGGTGCCCACTGTTCCCCATCTGGAAAGTTAGATCCCTCCTAACTCATAACCTCAGACCACTTAGATTAGAAGAAGGCAGAAGTCCATTAGGGTGGGGAAGCGTACCCTTACCACTAATTACATCAAAATCTGTATCTTGGCTGGGTGTGGTGGCTCACGCCTGTAATCCCAGCACTCTGAGAGGCCGAGGCGGGAGGACTGCTCAAGGTTAGGAGTTCGAAACCAGCCTGAGCAAGAGCGAGACCCCATCTCTACTAAAAATAGAAAGAAATTAATTGGCCAACTAAAAATATATAGAAAAAATTAGCCGGGCGTGGTGGTGCATGCCTGTAGTCCCAGTTACTCAGGAGGCTGAGGCAGGAGGATCACTTGAGCCCAGGAGTTTGAGGCTGCTGTGAGCCAGCCTGACGCCACGGCACTCTAGCCTGGGCAACAGAGTGAGACTCTGTCTCAAAAAAAAAAAAAAAATTTTTTTTAATTAAAAAAAAAAATCTGTATCTTTACTCACCTTTTAGAAGGTCTATAGAAGAGCCAGGAGAGAAAAGCATCACACTGGCTAGGATTTAGACTTCTCTCGGTATTTATAGCCAAAGCAGACAAAGATAAGGAAAAAGATGTAAAGTATCTATAAGTTAAAATTAATTTTTTTTTCTTTTTTTTTGAGATAGGGTCTTGCTCTGTTGCCCAAATTAGAGTGCAGTGGAAAGATTCGTAGCTCACTGCAACCTTCAACTCCTGGGCTCAAGTGATCCTCTCGCCTCAGTCTCCCGAATAGCTGGGACTACATGCACCTGCCACCCATGCCTAGCTAATTTTTCTTATTTTTTGTAGAGGCAAGGTCTCACAGTGTTGCCCAGGCTGGTCTCAAACTCCTGGCCTCCAGTAATCCTCCCACCTTGGCCTCCCAAAGTGCTGGGATTACAGGCATGAGACACCCCACCTAGTCTCATTTACTTATTCACTTAGCAATTATTTTGTACAGCTTGTACATTATGCCAGGCTTGGAAATATCTCATCTTCCTGGTTCCACAAACTCTATAATCATAAGGCCTTTCACCCACAGTAAAAGGCATTTCCTCTGGATGGCTCTTCTACTATATGTTTCTCCCAAAGTCTAAATTCTTAATGCAAGACTCCACTCACCTGTTAGCAGCATCTGAAATATGAAATGCACAAAATTATCTATGTGCATTCTAAACAGCTATAGAATAAAAGTACTCAGTATCTAGAGAAACTGGAACCCTCATATACTGTTGATGGGAATGTAAATGGTTCAGCCACTTTGAAAAACAGGCAGCTGTGCAAAAGGTTAAATACAGAGTCCCAATATGGCCCAGCAATTCTGCCCCAAGAGTATATATTCTTGGGTCTATATCCGAGAGATGTTAAAATGTGTCTACAGAGAAACTGTACATCAATGTTCATAGCACCATCATTCATAATAGCCAAAAAGTGGAAACAATCCAAATGACCATCAACTGGTAAATAAATAAAATAACCATACAATGGACTATTATCCTGCAATGAAAAGGAATAAAGTACTGATACATGCCACAGCATGGATGAACCTTAAAAACATAATGCTAAGTGAAAGAAGCCAAACACAAAAGACCACATACTCTATGATTCCATTTATAGGAAATGTTCAGAATAAGCAAATCCATAGAGACAGAAAGCGGATTAGTGGTTGCCTAGCGCTAGAGGAAGGGGAAAGGGTTGGGGAAAAACAGGAAGTACCTGCTATTGAGTATGCACAAAGTTTCTTTTTGGAGTGATGAAAATGTTCTAAAATTGTGGTGATGGTTACACAAGTCTTTGACTATACTAAAAAACATGAATTGTACAATTTAAGTGGGTAAAATGGGTGGCATGTGAAATATATCTCCATAAAGCTGTTTACAAAATACTCAACCTACCCTCTCTACCTACCAGATGGATCAGCCTTTCTCAAGGTATTATGGGACCCTGCCATCCTCTGGAAAAGGAGGAATTAACATCTGCAGAACATCTAGCTTACCCCCAAATTTCATATGTTCTACAAATATACTACTGCAAACATATCTTGGGAAACCTATCAAGACAATGCTTTTTCAAGAAAGTCTCTAAAATCAGTCTTCGCCTGCCTCCCAGACTCTGTTACCATCATGGCAAGCCAAAACTACTTACCAGCTAAAGTTCTAGGGAAGGCAGGGAAGCCACGAGTAAGCAAATGAAGCTGATCTACAGTGAGGAAGCAGAGAGCCAAGAAGAGTTTCTGAGAGACCTAAATAGCTCCTTCAGGTCCTTGGAGTTCAGGTCTGATTATAAAACTTGCCATCCTAGAGTTCTGTGAAAAATGCCCTTGTTTTTAAACTAAATATCCCTTATGTGAGCTAGCCTGAGGGATTTCTATTCCATACAACTAAAAGCTTTAGTAAATTGCATACAGTAACAAAAACAAACCTCTGGGGCAAGTTTTAAAATTCCCATTTTACAAAGGAGGAAACTGAGAGGCAGAGTTGAAGTGGCTTCCTTACAGAGGGCTATGGGGATCTAAGGACAAACACAAATCTCCCTGACACCAGATTCTATGCTCCTGCCACATGCCTGGGATCATGCTAAAGATCCCCAAGCTTGTGGCTACTCAAAAAATTCTGGCTGAACGTTGAATGAATATCTGGAATACTATTACTCAAAAATAACATTTTGGGGTTGTTGTTTTTTTACCTGCACTGCTAGAGCTGAGAGGTTTCTTCGGTTTATTCAGAGCTGGAGCAACAAGGGAGGGAGCCACTGCAGTTTCTTGACCTTGTCTGGCAGCCACAGGGTCATAGTCTTTTCCGTCATAGTTTGCATCAAAAAACTTCTTGAACCACTGAACGAATTCAAAATTGTCCTGAAACTTTCCTTTTACTAATTTATCCACAGGAATTATCTGCAGAGAAAAATCAAGACTGTTTAGTCCAAAGCAAGAGGCTTTTGGCAAGCATCAACTTTTCCATGCAGCAAATAGGTATAAAGCTCTGCCAAAAGGAGAAAAAAGTATTTTAGAGAACTTAGTTCTAAGCCCCTAGAAATTTATAAAGCAAGTTTCATTCAGTTTGCCTTCAATAGAGTATCTACACCTACCAAATCCTCTCCAATCCCTCAAATTTGTGAAAAGGAATCAGAAACAAAAAAGAAAAGTACCATGTAAGTCACATACACACATCCAAACATACCCTCAGACATGGTACAAGTGTTATTTCACTATAAAGAATAAATCCCCCACATAACTTGCATGGCCATAGTGCCTATCTCAAAGCATGAAATCCACAGCACAAACCAACCACAGGCATATATAGTGAACTGTGCTAAAGACAGTTCTGACTTTAAAATAGGACAAGGTGCGGAAGCAGTCCCCAGATAGATTTCTACAAAATGACATGTTTTTCAAGTAATTTCAATCCTGTTAAAACATACTTGTCAAGCACCATGGCATACACCTGTAGTCCCACCTACCAGAGAGAATAAGGCAGGTGGATTGCTTGAGCCCAAGAGTTTGAGACCTGCCTGGGCAACATAGCAAGAACCCATCTCAAAAAAAAAAAAAAAAAAAAACACACCTACTTAAGGACACAAGAATACAGTGTTATCAGGTATTCAAATCACTGAGGTGTTGGCCAGAGTTTAACTATCTTTTATTTATTTATTATTTTTTTATTCTTTTGCCTTTTCCCTGACTTGAGAATAACTATCTTTTAATCTCCATGGATGACACTGCAATGGTATTTATTATAAAAAGAATACATGTAATATATAACATATATTATGTAATATGTATGCAATATATGTAATAACCTAAACTATATTCAGCCTTCTGACAAATGTAATTTTTAAAAATAACTTTGTATGAGACTGAAACATTTACAAATAAAATACTATGTCTGGACTCACTTCAAAATAACCCAGGAATACAAAGGGTGGGATAGAGGTAGATATGAAACAAAATCGACCATGCTCAGACAACTGACTTGTTTGGAAAAAAGAAAAAAAAAAAAAAAAAAAAATCGACCATGCTAACTGCTGCAATACATGAAGGATCATCACACTACTTATTTACTATTTATTATACTATTTACTATTTATACACTATTACCGCTTTTGTATACTTTAGAAATTCTCTACATTCAAAAAATAAAATATAATTCCATAAAAAAGAATAGGAAACTATTACATATAAGCTACCCCTATTTAAACTATGCCCAGAAACTAACTGATATCCTTATACTACAAATGCTTATTTTATGTATCATACAGAGAGAAACTAAAATAAATAAGACAGATTTCAAAATAAATAAAAACCAGACACACTAGCAAGATTATTAGGAGATATTACAAACTTCATCCTTTAAAAACTGTTATCCCCCCAAAATGGCTTAAAAGGATAAACCTTTCTTATGGGGTAATGGGGGACAGGTAGAGCCAAACTGCTTAATTTCATAATAATCTATTATCTGCTAAAACAGAGGTAGTATCTGTGCTAATGAAGCCTGATGGACCATGTTTCTGGTAACTTCAAATAACCTTGGGGGCAGCAGGGAGGTTCCCAGCACCTACCAGGATTCTCCTTGTAACCTGCCATAAAAACCAACTATTTCTAGAATCTCCTCTACTGAAACCATTTAATTCTTTGTACAATGTGCTTTACAGAAGTAATCCAAAGATTAAGAGAGTTGGATCTCAGACTAATAAAGATTCAACAGCAATTAAAAAAAAATCAGTGGCCCAGTTTATAGATTAACTCCTACAAACAGTTACTAACTTCACATATGATGAAGAGAGAGAAGACAGTAAGAGGGGTAAGGTAAGGAGGGTAGAGGGACACTTTGCTCCCAGTAAATTGTGTTAATCAAAGAAAAGATAAGTACATAAATTGGGAAGAGAAAAAAAAAAAGTCCAAAGTCATAGGTTAGCATCTGTACCCTTAGTAACAATCATTAGTTAAGAAATATTAACCTAAGTAAAAGAATAACATTTACTTACTTTGTCGACACCCATCCTCTTAAAACCTGCTTGTAGTATTTTGAAGTTCTGGATGTACTCGTGTTCTAGCTTAGCTTGGAATTTCACTTTCTTCAATGCAATGGAGCCAGGGAACAGCATGTCCATAAACTGACAATAGGCAGCTCCTGAATGAACAAGAGCAACAGAAAAATACAATAAACACTAGACTAGGTCACTGAATGCTACCATTAAAGTATGATGAGCTTTTTCCCAGATCCACTTAACCTAAATACAATATAAAAACTCGTAAAGTGGACCTACAAAAACCAAAAGCTTAATTACTACTTGAATTTGAAGTCAATTTTTTAAAATCTATAACAAGACTGATTTTATGGCCGGGCACAGTGGCTCACACTTGTAATCCTAGCACTCTGGGAGGCCGAGGTGGGCGGATTGCTCAAGGTCAGGAGTTCAAAACCAACCTGAGCAAGAGCGAGACTCCGTCTCTACTATAAATAGAAAGAAATTAATTGGCCAACTAATGTATATATAGAAAAAGTTAGCCAGGCACAGTGGCACATGCCTGTAGTCCTAGCTACTTGGGAGGCTGAGGCAGCAGGATTGCTTGAGCCCAGGAGTTTGAGGTTGCTGTGAGCTAGGCTGACGCCACGGCACTCACTCTAGCCTGGGCAACAATAACAAAAAAAAGACTGATTTTACCTTATAAATTCTACAATATACTTGCAATTTGGAGGCTTATAACAAGAAGGAATGTTTCTATAAAATTTTGTAACTCCTGTTCTTCATTAGAAATCATCATGAAGATAAAATGACCACTAGAAAGAAAAGTGAATGCCCAGGATAGAAAAAAGGAAAACAGAGGTGACATTTTCTAATTTTTCACAAGGACACACCTTCCTCTCCACTGGAGAGAGGAGAGATTTCAGAGACTGATCTTCAGATCTAGGTTAAAAAGAAATTTTTTTTCCTAAGATGTCTGTCTCCCTGGGCTTTTACATCTCTAAATATACTTAACCTATCATTTTATAAACAAAGTTGAATAGAAGACATTTTTGTGTTCCTCTAATAAAAATGTTTAGGCTGGGCTCGGTGGCTCACTCCTGTAATCCAAGCACTTTGGGTGGCCCAGGTAGGAGGACTACCTGAGGCATGGAGTTCAAGACCAGCGTCAGCAAGACTGAGACCCCGTCTCTACAAAAACAGAAAAATTAGCCAGGTATGGTGTAAAGTGCCTATAGTCCCACTACTCCGGAGGCTGAGGCAGGAGAATCATTTGAGCCTAGGAGTTCAAGGCTGCAGTGAGCTATGATGACGCCACTGCACTCTGGCTGGGATGAGAGAGTTGAGACCTTATCTCAAAACAAAACAAAAAAAAAGCCTCTTAGAAAGGCTGCAGACTTATGCAGTGACAAGAGGAAACTTAGAGTTAGGAATTTGGGGAACAAAAACAAAATGAAAGAAAAAAGAGAGAAGTTGAGGCCTTGGGGACTTGCAACTAGTGTCCAGTTATGAGGCCACTGTTGACAACACTGAGCTATCTGAGAAGGGGCTGGATCCAAAAGAACCTTCAAATAGAATACAAATAGGACTTTGTGAATTAGCCTGAAAAGATGCCCCTCAGGCCTGGGACACTGGAAGACAGGTGGAATCATGGCCCCAAGTGGAGTACCTGGGAAAGGGAGCCTGCCTGAGGGGAAAACAAAGCTGAGACTTAAGTAATGAAAGGTAGGAGAAAAGTACCCTATAGACAAAATACTGGACCAGATCCAAGCGAGGGAGTTGGTTAGGGGCATGGTAATACCCTCTCAGAGCAGTAACAATGCAGCATGAACAAGATAGACAAACTATCTTATACAACTCAAGGGCTGTCATGGTCCCACAAGAGGCAAAAGGAATCTAGCATTTGCCTGACAATATCTCCTATTCTCTGCAGCATAGGAACCAGGAAGCCAGGCTGGCAGGAAGACGACAAGGAAGAGAAGGGGAGAGCCAAGAACATTCAGTGAAGACCCCACTACATGTGCTAAACACCATACCAGGCCCTTAAGAAAATGCAGAGTGTCCTGAATATGGAATGGAACTGGGGGAACAAAGGAATGGTTGACAAAGGAAACCAGTACACCCTGCCTTTTTTGAGACAGAGTCTTGCTCTGTTGCCAAGGCTAGAGTACCATGGCATCAGCCTAGCTCACAACCACCTCAAACTCCTGGATTCAAGTGATCCTCCTGCCTCAGCCTCCCAAGGAGCTGGGACTACTGATGCACACTACCACGCCCAGCTATTTTCAGTGGAGATGGGGTCTCACTCTTGTTCAGGCTGGTCTTTTTTTTTTTTGAGACAGAGTCTCGCTTTGTTGCCCAGGCTAGAGTGAGTACCGTGGCGTCAGCCTAGCTCACAGCAACCTCAAACTCCTGAGCTCGAGCAATCCTGCTGCCTCAGCCTCCCGAGTAGCTGGGACTACAGGCATGCGCCACCATGCCCGGCTAATTTTTTTTTTTATATATATTAGTTGGCCAATTAATTTCTTTCTATTTTTATAGTAGAGATGGGGTCTCGCTCAGGCTGGTTTTGAACTCCTGACCTTGAGCAATCCACCTGCCTCGGCCTCCCAGAGTGCTAGGATTACAGGCGTGAGCCACCGCGCCCGGCCCCAGGCTGGTCTTAAACTCCTGACCTCAAGTGATCCTCCTGCCTCAGCCTTCCAGAGTGCTAGGATTATAGGTGTGAGCCACCATGCCTGGCCAGTGCCCCCTTTTTGACAAAAACAATCCTTCATCAAAATCATTCTCTGTGATATTTTTTTTCTTGATGACTATCTTTCCAAAATAGAGAAACTACAGAATGTAATAATGAATTTTGAAACAATGGGCCAACTCTGTCACTGAAAGTTATTCTCGCCTCATCTCCTTACCAGAGCCAAGCAAAGGCTAAGTTCAACACTGCAAGCAGGGGAGCCCACGGTGCTGACAAAACTCATCCACTTCACGGGCAGCAGCACATCAACAGTATTGGGCCTCAGAGCTTTGTGCTCCCAAGGGAAAAACCTTTCCTACCTCTTAAAGCTTATGGTTAGTGGAGAATTCTGGTCTGTGTGATCCTCTGCTCATCAGAGCTAAGATCACGAGGGATGAGGCACCAGTATTAAATGCTACTGGAATTCTCCTTGGGTCTCAGTAAGCACAAGGATCCACAGAGCCTCATTCTCTCCCAGATGCCCATCCCTGGCAGCAGGGCTTCTTCAGGGACAGAGCATCTGGCTCATCTTGTTTGCTCTCATACTGAAGTGAGGCCTGGTTTTCCAAACACCAACATGAAACACAATGCAACCATCTACATACTCCAAGAGAGGTCCTACACAGCTTGCAAGAAGAGAGCTAGTTATGAATGAATAAATGTATGTTGACAAATTGCAGTTAAATGTCCTGCACTTACTTTCTACTGGGGAAAAGCATTTCATCTGGGAAAAGTGGCAAAAGGCAACAGGCAAAATTGAAATATCTCACAGGTTTTATAGTGAAACAGTATAATTGTAATTAATTATACGTAATTTACATTTGTTTAATTCTCCTCCAAATGCTTCCTTAAAAGATGTTAACATGCATGCAGCAGAAAGTATGTGGACTGTATGCTCAGACAGATCTGAGCATACAGATCTGAGCACCAGATCCTGGTTCAAAACCAGGATATATGAGCTGTGCCTATGGGCAGTCTCCTCATCTGTTAAAAAAAAAAAAAAAAAAAGGGTGTGCCTCCCCACTCAAGAGACTTATATTCACTTTTAAGATCTGGCACAGAATCAGTATCTAAGGGTTACTATTATTACAGGGGATCCTCACAACAGCCTACAAGTGGGCCAGGTACTACTGCCTCCATTCACAGATGAAGAACTACTAGAACACTAAGGGATTTGTCCAAAGTCACATGGCTCTCAGAGCACACTGAAGCCTCTCCATGCTCAGTCCTGTCCATGACAGCTCCCCGCCTACATGAGATAAACCTGGAGCCACACTGGCACATGTGCAACTAGAAAAGAAATCACCATTTTCTAATTAACTGAGTGAAATTTACTTTGGACTCTATTTATAGAAATAGGTAAATTTTAGGGAGAAACTGCTGGTAAAAAAGCTGTCTCCAGGCCGGGCGCGGTGGCTCAAGCCTGTAATCATAGCTCTCTGGGAGGCCGAGGTGGGCGGATCATTTGAGCTCAGGAGTTCGAGACCAGCCTGAGCAAGAGCGAGACCCCCATCTCTACTATAAACAGAAAGAAATTAATTGGCCAACTAATATATATAGAAAAAAAAAATTAGCCGGGCATGGTGGCGCATGCCTGTAGTCCCAGCTACTTGGGAGGCTGAGGCAGCAGGATTGCTTGAGCCCAGGAGTTTGAGGTTGCTGTGAGCTAGGCTGACGCCACGGCACTCACTCTAGCCTGGGCAATAAAGTGAGACTCTGTCTCAAAAAAAAAAAAAAAAGCTGTCTCCAATGAAAACTAGGATGACCTCATCCCCACATTAGTCACAGATCACAGGGCAAACAAGTGCTTTAAAAGCCTCAAACAAATGGGGATATAGAGATGAATACTGAAGAAACTAATAGAAAAGGGGGTAGGGGCAGCACAGATCCAAAGCTAACAACCCATGTCTACAACCAGCAAAGAAACTAATGTATAATAAACATGACTCTTGGGCACCACTGTTTTACTGTACAGCTTCACAGGTAGCCTCCCTCTTACTATCTGCAAAACTGAAATCAAACCTCACAGGGGAAATAACCAGACAAGCAAATGAAACTAAGACCAACACCAGGACTCACTTATAAAATAAGGAAGTACAGAAGCCAAACTAAAAAAGAAAATCATGTAAGCAGAGGGGAGAGGAGACAGCAGTGGCATGACGGCCAGATATAAGACTCTCAATCTTCCTCTTCCCCACTGTCGCTGTCTCTGTCAGTGCTGCTGCTGCCACTGCCATGACTGGGGTTGCTGGGACCCTCTAGTTTGCCTGTGTTAGCTGTAAGCTCACCGCCTGCCTGTCAACCCTCTGCTCCTCACCGGCCCTCCTTCCTTTAGCTGCTGCCACTGCCAGCCAAGGGTCAAGCTGCCAGGATAACACCCTCCCACCCCACCCATGCCTGCAGGCCGGGACCATGGCGGATGTGTAGCTGGAGTTCCCTTCCCTTCCACAGTGCAAAGAAGATACTGAGGAGTGGACCTTCACTGTGGAAGGAAAGATGCAGGAAACTTTACCTGGATTGTTCTTAGGCCCATATTCTTCTGCTATGAAAAGCAAGCTATCTATATTACAGAAATACAGAATAACCCATATAATACGCATACAACAAAATATTCAAGCAAACTTTACAAAACCAAATTTTCAACAATTATTTAGATATTTAGTCTTGGATACTGCAGATAATCCAGTTGAAAATATGTTTGTTCCCTATGACTAAAGAATTTATTGATGAGAGTTTACAAACTGGAGGAAAAGTTCTTGTGCTTAGAGATGCAGGGATCTCCAGAACTGCTGTGTTTGTTACTGCATACATTATAGAAACATTTGGAATGAAGTACAGAGAAGCATTTACTTATGTTCAATAAAGAGGATTTTGTATTAATTCTAATACTGGATTTGTCCATCAACTTCAGGAATATGAAGCCATCTACCTAGCAAAATTAACAATATAGATGATGTCACCACTCCAGATAGAAAGGTCATTATCTGTTCATACTGGAACCATAGGCAGTTTTGAAGAGAACACATGGAGATGATGATGATTTCGGAAACATGCAAGTGGCGACTACACAGAATGGCTGACTAAAGAGAAAAATTATAGTGTGAATTTCTATTTGAGAAGGAGAAAATACTAGAGACAATAATAATGTAAAACAGTAAAAACAAGTAGTTTCTTTTCAATTATAGGTTGTTTCCAGACATGTTTCTACGCAACTTTGTAAGATGTTGGACTTCTCCAATAGATGGTACTGGTTTTACTCCTTTTGCTATTTGTTTTTTTGGTACAGAGTCTCACTCTGTTACCCTAGCTAGAGTGCTGTGGCATCAGCCTAGCTCACAGCAACCTCAAACTACTGGGCTCAAGCAATCCTTCTGCCTCAGCCTCCCGAGTACCTAGCATGCGACACTATGCCCAGTTAATTTTTTCTACATATTTTTAGTTGGCCAATTAATTTCTTTCTATTTTTAGTAGAGACAGGGTCTCGCTCTTGCTCAGGCTGGTCTCGAACTCCTCACCTTGAGCGATCTTCCTGCCTCGGCCTCCCAGAGCGCTAGGATTACAAGTGTGAGCTACCCCACCCAGCCCTTTTAAAAAACAAAAAACAAAAAAACACCTTACGAGTTTTACTATAAACCGAGAATTCTGGACTTGCAGCAAAAAAAATCATATAAGCAATAACAATAGTTTCAAATCAATCCAAACTGTCATCAGTAAAGAAAAAAAAAAACAGCCAGAAGAGCAAGCAGGGCGTAGGGGTCGAAGAATATGGCTCTGGATTTGGACCATGGTTCAGATCCCAATTCTGTTCTTGTCTGTTTAACCCTGGACTTGTTATTCAACTTTTCTAAGCCTGTCTCCCCATCTATAAAACGGGGTTAATAACCATATCTACCTAATGGAAGTACACTGAGAATTAAATGAAGGAGACTTTTAAAAGCACTTACATGACCCTGGCACACAGGCAGTCAATTAAGTGACTAGTTATTACTAGAGAAGCAAAGGGTTCTGATGCTCTATCCCATGAACAAGACAAGAATTTAAGCACTATAGGTGGAGCATCCATAACCCAAAACTCCAAAATCCAAAAACTTTTTGAGCACCAACATGATGCCACAAACAAAAAATTCCATACGTGACCTCATGTACACAAACTTTGTTTCATGCACAAAATTATAAAATTACTTGCAGCCTTTGTGTATAAAGAGTATATGAAATATAAATAAATTTCATGTTTACATTTGGGTCCCCAAGATATCTCACTATGTATATGCAAATATTCCTGACTCCATTTCTTACATGTGGTAAATCAAGTTTTAATAACCCTGACATCTTCCTTACCATGTCAGGACTCAGGGACAGTCAGTAGAACTCCCAAAAGGTTTAAGACAAAAGTCTTTCAAGGAAGTATAAACTGATAACACTTTTATGAAAAATAATTACCAAGAGCCTAGAGTTCACACCCTTTGATCTAGTAATTCCACTTGTAGGAATCACTGAGGAAATAAATTGAGGTAAGATGTATGTTAAAGGATATTCAACCTATCCATTATATATAATAGAAAAATTAGAAACAGCCTAAATGTATAAAAATTGTGATGAGAGGCCGGGTGCTGGTGGCTCACACCTGTAATCCTAACACTCTGGGAGGCCGAGTCGGGCGGATTGCTAGAGGTCAGGAGTTCGAAACCAGCCTGAGCAAGATCGACACCCAGTCTCTACTATAAAAAAGAAAGAAATTGGCCGGGCGCGATGGCTCAAGCCTGTAATCCTAGCTCTCTGGGAGGCCGAGGTGGGCGGATCCTTTGAGCTCAGGAGTTCCAGACCAGCCTGAGCAAGAGCGAGACCCCATCTCTACTATAAATAGAAAGATATTAATTGGCCAACTAATATATATATAGAAAAAATTAGCCGGGCATGGTGGCACATGCCTGTAGTCCCAGCTACTTGGGAGGCTGAGGCAGCAGGATTGCTTGAGCCCAGGAGTTTGAGGTTGCTGTGAGCTAGGCTGATGCCACGGCACTCACTCTAGCCTGGGCAATAAAGTGAGACTCTGTCTCAAAAAAAAAAAAGAAAGAAATTATTGGCCATCTAATAGAAATATAAAAAATTAGCCGGGCATGGTGGGGCATGCCTGTAGTCCCAGCTACTCGGAAGGCTGAAGCAGAAGGATTGCTTAAGCCCAGGAGTTTGAGGTTGCTGTGAGCTAGGCTGACGCCACAGCACTCACTCTAGCTTGGGCAACAAAGCGAGACTCTGTCTCAAAAAAAAAAATTGTGATGAGATTAAACAACTCGAGCAAATCCACAGAAAGAAAGCACTAGCCTGGGCAACAAAGCGAGACTCTGTCTCAAAAAAAAAATTGTGATGAGATTAAACAACTCGAGCAAATCCACAGAAAGAAAGCATATACAGCCATGCAAAATAAGTACTTCCAAGTTATTGAATGACACTGAAGAATATCCACAATATAAAGTTAAATGAGGCCGGGCGCGGTGGCTCAAGCCTGTAATCCTAGCTCTCTGGGAGGCCGAGGTGGGCAGATCCTTTGAGCTCAGGAGTTCGAGACCACCCTGAACAAGAGCGAGACCCCATCTCTACTATAAATAGAAAGAAATTAATTGGCCAACTAATATATATAGAAAAAAAAAAATTAGCTGGGCATGGTGGCACATGCCTGTAGTCCCAGCTACTTGGGAGGCTGAGGCAGCAGGATTGCTTGAGCCCAGGAGTTTGAGGTTGCTGTGAGCTAGGCTGACGCCACGGCACTCACTCTAGCCTGGGCAATAAAGTGAGACTCTGTCTCAAAAAAATAAAGTTAAATGAAGGTAGAATACATACAAATAGTTGACACAAAAAGGTGACAGAAAGAAAAAAATATCCAAACAGTGACTTTCTCCAAATAATGGAATTACAGGAATTTTTTATTTTCTTCTTTCTAGTTTTCTAAATATTATACAATTAGCATATCTAGAAAGAGACCGTGTTTTTGTTCTTGTTTTAAATCACTGTCTCTCTGCCAAACTGTTAAATAGCAGTTCAATAAAACTATGGCTGAAATGGCATTTTCCTGACTTTGGTCTTGTGCTTACTGGGAATAAGAAGTGCCAATATAACTTGATGATGATGAACCAATATAAAACCAGAACTACAGTACAATAATTGTCCTCAAATAAAACGTGAAATCTGTATGCACAAGAGTACAAACTGAGAAGTCAGGGTAGGGCTGCAGGGCTCAGAATGCAGTCTCTCTACAGTGTAAGATGGTAGACTCACAGGCCAAAGCACACTCCTTTTAAGGCACAGTTCCTTTTTGAAGCAGAAGCAAGGCAGGGCTGAGAGGAAGAAGTAGGGTGGCCCTAAAATAGAACCTGAACCTCTGTGTGGCTTTGTAGTCAGATACAGGCCTGCACATTCCAGAAGGATCTGCAGGCATTCCTAGAAAAGTGGCCTAACAGATTTCTCTTACCTGAGCACAACTGTTCAATCTTTGTCAAATTCAACTGCAGAGACTCATTGATCCAAGCCAGCATATCATGTCGACTTAAGTTATCACTGGTGACTGACGTCGAGTATACATTCACTGCCATCTTCTATAGCATGTGAGAAAAACAGAAGGGCTCAAGTTAGAATAGGCATGCAAGTGAGAGCAAGTGTTTCCTGGAGAGTCATCTAAAGCAAACCTGTGGGAACAATCAATTTTTAAGCCTCACCTTCTGCCCAGAGAGGCCAAACCGGAGATACTAGGAGTCCAGCCATAAGCCTGGATTTCCACATATAAACATGACCTGAAATGAATTGCCCAACATGAGCCAGTCTAAAACTCAGGCCCTATTTTAATGTGATTGATATAAAATTTTAAACTACAAAAAGCCCTAAGTAAAGGGATGAGTAAGTGCTTTATGAAGGGAGGTGAATGCAAAAACAAGAACATTCTGTTTAGAAAACCCATCAGTCCAAGTTTATCCATTAAGATATCAAAATGTTCACAGCAGTCTTCTTCAGAAGGCAAGCTTTTATTAATTCCTCTTTATAGTTTTCACTATTCCCCAAACGTTTATTTTTTTTTTTTTTGAGACAGAGTTTCGCTTTGTTGCCCAGGCTAGAGTGAGTGCCATGGCGTCAGCCTAGCTCACAGCAACCTCAAACTCCTGGGCTCAAGCAATCCTACTGCCTCAGCCTCCCAAGTAGCTGGGACTACAGGCATGTGCCACCATGCCCGGCTAATTTTTTCTATATATATTAGCTGGCCAATTAATTTCTTTCCATTTATAGTAGAGACTGGGTCTCGCTCTTGCTCAGGCTGGTTTCGAACTCCTGACCTTGAATGATCCGCCAGCCTCAGCCTCCCTGAGTGCTAGAATTACAGGCATGAGCCACCTTGCCCAGTCCCCCAAACGTTCTTTAAAGACTATATCTACTTTCATAATTGAAAAGTAAATAAGCTTTTAAGTACCTAGGCACTACAAAGGCAATGTCAAATGACTACCTTACAAGTGAAGAGTCCTTGGTAGTTAATTTCTGCAGATCCACCTGGGGACAGGAGGGCATCTGAGGGCCTATAAGTGCAGGTGCTTCACATCCACTTGTCATTTAATCCTGACAACCCACTGCAAGGTTCATCTCATTTCCCTCATATTACAAGTGAGAAAAGAGAGGCCCTGGAGATTGGCAGCTAAGCTCACCTAGCCCGATGATCCGCATTCTCTCCTCTTACCTTTCTGTTGCTGTTAAAACAATAAACAGCAACAAATCTAATGTAAAATGCTAGCAAATGTGGGTGCCATGGTCAATGAGCACCAGTTCAGTCATCCCTCACTCTTTCAACAAATGTTTACAGAGCTCTGTGACATGTTGGGCACTGTTCTAGGGATCAGGAAATAGATAGGCAAGAGACAAGGTGCCCATCTACAGAGAGTTCACATTCTAGTAGCCACAAGTCTGACCCAATACACTAACAAACATCATGTCATACCAACCACTCAGGCAATGGGGTTTAGGGAATGTGGTCAGAGAAAGCCTCTCTGAGATAACAGCTGAGCTTAAGAATCAGAAGGAAGCATCACACCTGTAATCCTAGCACTCTGGGAGGCAGAGGATCGCTCAAGGTGAGGAGTTCGAGACCAACCTGAGCAAGATCGAGACCCCGTCTCTACTTAGGCAGAAGGACTACTTGAGCCCAAGAGTTTGAGGTTGCTGTGAGCTGGGCTGACACCATGGCACTCTAGCCCAGGTAACAGAGTGAGACTCTGTCTCAAAAAAAAAAAAAAAAAAAAAAAATCAGAAGGAAGCAGCCACATGGAGATCTAGAAGGGTGCCGCGGCCCACTGAGCAAGAGGGGAGAGCAAGAACAGGAATAGAAGTCAAGAAGCCAGATCATATTAAGGCTTTGCAGAGTAGGGAAAGGAGTGTGGAACTTTATTTTAACTGTTAAGGAATCCATTGTCGGGTTTTAAGTGAGGTAGAATCTCCCTCTCAGCCGGCGCGGTGGCTCACGCCTGTAATCCTAGCTCTCTGGGAGGCCGAGGTGGGCGGATCCTTTGAGCTCAGGAGTTCGAGACCAGCCTGAGCAAGAGCGAGACCCCATCTCTACTATAAATAGAAAGAAATTAATTGGCCAACTAATATATATAGAAAAAAATTAGCCGGGCATGGTGGCGCATGCCTGTAGTCCCAGCTACTTGGGAAGCTGAGGCAGCAGATGGCTTGAGCCCAGGAGTTTGAGGTTGCTGTGAGCTAGGCTGATGCCACGGCACTCACTCTAGCCTGGGCAATAAAGTGAGACTGTCTCAAAAAAAAAAAAAAAGAATCTCCCTCTCATTAAAGTTTGAAAAAGATCATCCTGATTGCTGATAGATAACACATAGTAGTAGGGAGGGAAGACTTAAGCAATATGAGATAAAGGCAGGCTAATACAGATCTAAATGAATTCCCTGGGCAGTCACCACAAGCACACACTATACAACAGATTTCATAGTGACCTTGACACTTTTTCTTCATTTCATAGATAGCAACATTACCAATGGGGGAGGGGGGACGTAGAGAGATACAGAGCAATCTAGAACAACCATGAGATTCCAGCCTTTTGCACTATTGTGGCACTTCATTCCCTCCACCTAGTAACTATGTATGAGTTGGTCTTTCCACATCCATCTCCTGTGCTAAGCTGCTGCAAGCATCATGAATTGCACACTTATAGGAGGTGACAGGCAGAAGAGACAGAGACCCTCTTTTTATGAGCAGGGGTGACTGAGGTCTACAAAGGTTAATGACTTGCCAGGTCTGTTTCCCCACACATTCCTCATGGCACCCGACGCAGTAACTTGCACATAACGAGCACTTAGTAAAATGCTACTTGTTTTTAGGTTGGCAGGACAGTGTCAAGGACAGAAAAATATATCTATATAAACTTTCTTCAGAAAGTAAATCATCAACACTCTTACATTCCCAAAATAAGCTGACAAAACCATGTTACACAAAACACACAATTTAGCTCCTGACTCCTCTGGGAAATTGACCCCTATGTTCCCAGGGTACTTCATTCAAATGTCTATGACAAGAAGTATCACACTGGATTGTCATTAACTCTTCATTTCTGAATCATCCCCAGACCAGACTGGGGCCAGGAGACAATTCACTCAACCCAAAGAGCTAGGAATTTCAAGTCAGGAGGACCTAGGTTTGCATGTGAGGCTGTCACTCATTAGTTGTGTGACCTTGGACAAGTTTCTTAGTGTACCTCAGTTGCCTTACAAGTTAATACCACCTATCTGAAAAGGATCATGGAGAGGTTTAAATGACACAAGGTATACAACATATTTGGTATGGTTTCAACACATAAGAGGTAGTAAACAAACTAGGTCCAGGACAGGAACCTTGTCTCATTCATCCTCCCATCTCCAGTGCTAAAAACAGTGCCTGAGATCTGCCACCACCATCTCTCATCCACCTATTCTGCAACAGTCTTCAAATTAGTCTGTCTCAATTTGTTCTTACACAGCAGCCAAAAGAATTTTCTGAATCACAAATCACATCGTGTCTCCCCTGTTTAAAATCCCTAAATAAATAAATGAAATGCATACTCTGTGCAAAATGCTATTATTAGGTACCAAGCAGACACATCCAAGCAAAAAACATGGTCCCAGGCTGAGCACTTGTAATCTATTATGGAGACATTCATATATATATATATATCAGGTGTGTGTATCATGCTACCCTAAACTGTAGCAGCTGGTAAAGCCACGTGTCTCCTGACCACACCCCAGCTCAGAAAACATTAATAGGTTTTCATCATCATAATTTAAAACTCTTTCATTAGCAGTACATTAATACCTGGTCCCACGTGCTCTGAAAATTCTGCAGCCACTAAGTACATAGGACTAGACATCCTGTGGCTATGCAGTAAACATTCACTGACCAAACCAATTAACTGGCTCTTCCAGACAGCCAAAACAGAGCCTTGTTCTAGAGCTCCAGCTCACACTTCCTCCAAAAGAATTCCACTGCTTGGCCTCAACGAAAGACCCATGACTACCACAAAAACCTCACCTTTACAAGGTTCCTTGACCTAGGTTTCAACAATGAAAAGGCTCCCTCTTGCCCAGTCACGTTATCTCTTCCTTCAGCAGCTCTTCTAGCAGGCTCCCAAACCTATTCTAACCCAATGCTGGCTGAAGAGCACCCTATTACTTTCAAAGCACCATACTAAGCCCTATGGAGAGACAGAGAGGGAGGTGTCACCAGAAAAGAATTATGTGACCCTGAGTAAAACACTTCACCTTTCCAAATCACAAAGAGCTCACCTGTAAAATGGGTAAAACACCATCTTCTGCACAAAGTGGTGGTGAGGATTAAATGAAAATCTAAGTGAAAACACTTAACTGAAAAGCACATCATGCCCTAAGGTTCCCTATGTACCAGAAACTGCTAGACACTTTCATGCCCAATGAAAAGGGTGCACCTACACAAAACATGCTCTATAGCTCTGGGCCTCAGGAAGAAACTGTAATAGAGAGGCTAAAAGCCTGTACTCTAAAGTCACAGATGTCCACAGATGCACAGCCGCTTGTTGGGCAGCAAAAGGCACACCTCTTCACCTCTCAGACTCAGACTCCTCATTTGTAAAATAAGATATCTCTTAAAGACAGTGTGAATTATTAAATGACAACGCCATGTCAAGCAATTAACACGATGCTTAAACACAGCAAGTGGCCAATTAACAAAGAGCTGCTCTTATTATTACTACTCTTAGAGACATCCCATCAGAGAAGGGAATGCAGGCCTAGCATAACTTCCTTCCGTGGGCCTCAGCATCTTCATTCCCAAGATGGGGCCCAGGCCAAGCTCTACCCTGCAGCATGCAAGGACAGCTGCAAGCGGGGACTGGAAAAGCTCTGTTGATATCACCCTGTTATACTGTCTTCCTAGAATTACACAGAATTGTCTCGTCCCTGTATTCATTTTCTTATTTCCTGTCTGCCCACCACAATGCAGACTTCTGGAGAACAGGTCTTTGCCCGCCTGCTCCCAGGTGTATAGCCAGCACTTAGCACGATGCCTAGCATCCAGTAGGCACTCAACACTCCCCTCCCCTTGAAGAAAGGAAGGAGTCCAAGGAGCTGGCTTACTTTTTGCCACGCACCGCGCTAAGACCTTTCTATCAGTAGTATTATCGTCCCCATTTTACAGATAAGACAGCTGAAATCCACAGCAGTTAAAGCGCCTGGCCAAGGCCGCAAGGCAGGGAATGGAAGCCTGGTCTGAACCCACAACCCATCAGGCGATACCGCCACTTACAATGTGGGTCCCCAGAGTTCCCAACAGGGCCCACCTCGCCCACACACCCCTTTCCGGGACCCAGTCACCCTGGACCTTCGGGCGCGGCAGCGTGGGCGCCACACCTCAGCCACGGCCCAGAAGTCCCACGCCACCTAGGGGCAGCCCCCACTTCCGGGCCGAGGCCCCGCCCCCCAGGCAGAACGGAGCGCGCGCCCCCCGCCCAGCTCGCGCGCGCCGGGTCACGGCCCCGCCCTTCCCCCACCCGGCTCGAACGGCACCGCCGTGTGGAGCGGCCTGGGCGCCGCCTGCAGGGCCTACCGGCGCCTGCCTGGCCTTGGCCTGCCCAGCCTTGGACCACCCGCCGCCCCCACGGCCGCCGTCCCGTGCCCACTGGACGGCTTACCGGCTCTCGGCGGAACCGTGTCCACTGCAGGCTCCGGTTCCGTCTTCGCCTCGTTCAAACCGCCAACCCCACCCGCCTGTCCGCGCGATGACCTCACACGCACGCGCCGGCGTAAAGGTTCGTCACCGTCCGCCGGCTCCTTTTATAGAGACTCAGCGGCGCGCCGGGGGTGGAGCCTGGCCCTTGATCGACAGCCGGAACGCCTGTGAGGCGAGACACCCACTGCTGGGGGCGACTGCAGCACGTGGTCGGCCAGAGCCAATGAGGTCCCGCCTCGGGCGGGCGTTGCTCCGCCCAGAAGGCGGGGTCCAGCTACAAAATCTCCAAGGCAATGGCCAAGAAGAAAATTGTACTATGAATTTCTGTAAGAATGAATTATTGGATAATAAAGACTCTTGATAGGCGCCTTGGGGTAAGATTCAAAAGTCACCTCAGAGACACGTTTTGCGACCACCCTATCTGTAATGACCCTGTAATATCATCTAGCTTTTCTTAGTACCTTACAAGGGCATTTTGTTTATTTTTTTACTGTCTTTCTTTTTGCAGTTTGCTGAAACAAGGGCCTTCTCAGTCCCGTTCCCGGTGTCCTAGTGCCAGTACATAGAGAGTCTCACTGAAAGAATGAACTGCACCACTTTAAAGCAGAGGAAACTGAGGCTCAGAGAGGCCAATTGACTTGCATATTGCCAGAGGAAGATTCAGATTTTGAACTGCTTTCTTTATCTAGATATCACTCATTCATGTCCTCAACAAATATTTTCCCTGACCAATCAGGCCCTAGGGACTTGGTGAGCAAAAACCAGACACAGCCTCCAACCTCTTAAAGTTTCCAGTCTGGCAGGGGAGGCAAAGAGGACACAATTAATGACACAAAACCCCCTTGATTTCAAACCAGACTGAGCACTAAGCAGGACTGATATGTGGCCAGGGTGATAGCATTGCATTGTGTGGAGCAGGGGCCTAGACACTCTTCTACACCAAGTCTCATCCAGGGCAGATGTTCAGGGAAGGATGATGGGTGGAAGCTGGGCTAGGAGCTGTTTATCAACTGGTCTAGAAGCATTTCAACATTTCAACCACCAGAATTGCTGGTTGTTTCTATGGTATATAGCACTCCAAGAGCACATCACAAAAGACCAGACCTCACCTAGACAGTGTGAGGCGGCTTCCCAGAAGTGACAATTGCCCTTAAAGATGAGGAGTTAGGCCGGGCGCGGTGGCTCAAGCCTGTAATCCTAGCTCTCTGGGAGGCCAAGGTGAGCGGATCCTTTGAGCTCAGGAGTTCGAGACCAGCCTGAGCAAGAGCGAGACCCCATCTCTACTATAAATAGAAAGAAATTAATTGGCCAACTAAAATATATATATAGAAAAAATTAGCCGGGCATGGTGGCACATGCCTGTAGTCCCAGCTACTTGGGAGGCTGAGGCAGCAGGATTGCTTGAGCCCAGGAGTTTGAGGTTGCTGTGAGCTAGGCTGACGCCACGGCACTCACTCTAGCCTAGGCAATAAAGTGAGACTCTGTCTCAAAAAAAAAAAAAAAAGATGAGGAGTTAAACTGGCAAAAGGGTTGCAGTAGGAAAAGGCAAGCAAGACCCAACAGCAAAGAGCTCAGTAACAAATGATTACAGCAATAGTGGTAATATTAGCATTACAGTGAATTGATATAAACCATACATAATCAAGTAAAGATATTGATAAGTGCTTCAGGGCAACATCTGTTACCACCATTTAGCACATGAAGACATTCAGTTTCCAAAGACTAAGTGAATTTTATAAAAGTAAAAATCAAATTGGTCTGGGTTCAAACTCTGGCTATTCTAGGAGTTAAAATTAAATGACATGTGTGTGAAGTTCTCAGACCACTTCAGGCACATAGTACCGTGTTTCCCTGAAAATAAGACCTACCCATAAAATAAGCCCTAGCAGGATTTCTAAGCATTTGCGCAATATAAGCCCTACCCCGAAAATAAGAACTAGTGATGGGCGTGGCTACACAGCCTATCTGCACAACCCATGCATTTCATCATGGAGTGGTAAAGAAGACATGCGGCCCTTGTCATCTGTCCCATCATGACAGCTACTATCCCAGAGGTGGCCAGAAAGGTGCAGGCAGCCATCAACAAGGTCAGCTCCCCTGTCAGGTTCCAGCCATTCTGTGTGTGCTGCAAGCTGAGGCTTTGGGGGAAAAATAACACATCCCCTGAAAATAAGCCCTACGGTGTCTTCTTGAGGAAAAATAAATATAAGACCCTGTCTTATTTTCAGGAAACACGGTATGTGCTAAATAAACGTTAGTGATTTCTGAGTCCTTTTGCTTAATGTCAGTTATCAAATTATGTCAAGCATAATTGTCAGCATTGTCTAGAGGCCATTTTGGTTTGGGGGCGACGACATTAATGTGGGGGATGAGATCAGTGGAGAAAGCCAAGTCAAGAAGAGCCTCTAGTGCCAGCCTAGAAAATTTGGACCTGGTTCTGTAGACACAGGGAGTCACAGGTCTCTGAGCAAGGGCCTCTAAAACAAAACTCATCTACCCTCCCAAGAGATAAAAGCAGGGCACATAACCTGTTCAGAGTACACTCTCCTCCTCTCTGAGGAGGAAGTTAGCCAAGGGTATCTGGGTCAGATTAACCTTTGACTGCAAAAGGCCAGAGGGTAAAATGAAAAAAAAAAATCCTTCCTGCCTGGTGTGGTGCCTGTAGTCCCAGCTACTCAGGAGGCTGAGACAGGAGCATCACATGAGCCTAGAAGTTTGAAATTAGCCTGGGCAATATAGTGAGATTTTTTCTCAAAAAATTAATAAATTCAAAAATACATAAAATAAAAAATAAGTCCAGGTGTGGTGGCTCACGTCTGTAATCCTAACAATCTGGGAGACCAAGGCAGGAGGATCACTTGAGGTAAGGAGTTCAAAAGCAGCCTGAGCAAGAGTGAGACCCTGTCTCTACTAAAAATAGAAAAAATTAGCCGGGCGTGGTGGCGCATGCCTGTAGTCCCAGCTACTTGGGAGGCTGACGCAGGAGGATCACTTGAGCCCAGGAGTTTGAGGTTGCTGTCAGCTAGGCTGACGCCATGGCACTCTAGCCCAGGCAACAGAGTGAGACACTGTCTCAAAAAAATAAAAAATAAATAAGAAGACTCTCCATCCTGCAAAGAGAAATACCTTTGGAAATTTTAATATGCATCTTAAAGCAACTTTGAATATGTGAAGTAATCTCATTATCAAAGATAGAAATTATGAATCTCCTCTCCAAAAACAAAACAAACCAAAAAAGTAGGACTTCAAGGCCTGAGTTTTACAAATGTATGACAACTTTATTGAACTGAAAGATGGTATCGGGTGCTGGGCTCAGTGGCACGTGCTCCTGTAGTTCCAACTACACAAGAGGCTGAGGCAGGACGATCACTTGAGCCCAGGAGTCCTGGGCTGTAATGAGCTATGCCCATCAGGTGAGCATCAATATGGTGACCTCCCAGGAGCAGAGGGTGAGGGGCAGGGACCGTAGGTTGCCTAAGGAGGGCGAACTGGCCCAGGTTGAAAACAGAGCAGGCCAACACTCCCGTGCTCATCAGTAGTGGGATCGCCCTGTACATATAGCCACTGCACTTCTACATAGTGTTGAAGTGAGCAACATAATGACACCCCATCTCTTCATAAAAATAATAAAATAAAATGGTGTTGGGAGATCTCTGCTGCCTTGCAGAGCTTACAAACTCAGAGATGACTACAAAACTAAGTGATAATTGGAGTGCTTTGTGCTGAGATAGATGCCTTGATCTATACACAGGGAATGAGGGCTCAGATTAGGGAAGGGCTCCTAACCCTGCCTAGAATAGGGGTAAGGAAGCTTTCCTGAAAGTAGTAAGAACTGGGGGACCAGTCTGGCAAGAGAGAAGGCTGTTCCAGGCCAAAACTAGCATGTGCAAAGACTCAAAGTAAGCAATCACCAGCTCCAGTAACACCAACTTTTTTTCTTTCTGCAACGCTGAGACCTCAGAATGAACCAAAGCTCAGAGAACACAGATAGGTTAAAAAGCCTAAATCACTGGGGTCGATGCACTGTTTTTGTATATTTCACTATTAAGAGTTTTACAAATCAAAAATAACTAAATGCACCATGTAATTCTGAAATAGATACTGGACCAGAAAAAAAATACATGTATTTATTTTTCTTCCTCTATAAAGACATTATTGGAGCAATTGGCAAAATCTAAATAAGGTCTATGGACTAGATAAATAAGTGGATGAATGTTCATTTCCTGGCTAAGTGTACTGGAATTATATAAGACCATGTTCTGGTTAGTAGGAAATACACACTAAAGGATTCAAAGGTAAAGAAGCCTCATGTCTGCAACCTACTCTCCAATGGTTCAGAGAAAAATGATGTTAATATATTAAGAGGATGACAAAGTAAAAGTGGCAAAATCTGAATTGAAGAATGTCAGTAATGAGTAGGAATTCTTTGTACTATTCTTGCACCTTTTCTATAAGTCTAAAATTACATATTTTAAAATTAAAAATTTTTAAAAATCAATAAAGTTAAACAAAAAGAAGGCAGTAAGAAAGGACAGGAGGCCAGGCGCGGTGGCTCATGCCTATAATCCTAGCACTCTGGGAGGCCAAGGCGGGTGGATTGCTCAAGGTCAAGAGTTTGAAACCAACCTGAGCAAGAGTGAGACCCCTGTCTCTACTATAAAAATAAAAAGAAATTAATTGGCCAACTAATACATATAGAAAAAAAGAAAAAAAGAACAGGAAAAAGGAGGGAGGAGGGGAAGTTTGGCAGGATAAAAGTAAGAAGGGAAGAAAGCAAGGAAGGCAGGCAAGTTGTACCCAATGCTACAAAGGGTACCAGGTAATTTCAAGCTCCAGCAAAACAAAATAAAACAAAACAAACAACAAAAAAGATGCAAGTGAGACCAAGGAGAAAAGGTAAACTTTGGCTTCACAGAGCAGACTACGACTCCCTACTCCTTTTGCTAGTGTCTGTGTGATCTTGGGCATGTGATGGAAGCTCTTTGGAGTCAGTTGTCCCATCTATAATCATGGGGATCAGGTCCCACTGCAGGGTGGCCAGGGGGTTCTCTAACAGCAATGAAAGGCAGCTGTCATTTACTCAGCATTCACAACCCACCAAACTTTTCCATATGCTTCACATACACTGGATTATTTGATTCACACAGCTCTATGAGGTTGATATTATTATCCCTATTTTACAGTTGGGTAAACTGAGGCAGAGAGACTATGGAGCACATCCAAGATCACGTTAGTAGGTGAACTCAGGATAGGAACCCAGCCTGGCCCCGGGGAGGAATCAAGGACGAAGCAAATGCCTGGCACGGAGGTATTCAGTTGGCTGGAAGATCAGAAGGACCAAGGAAGCATGGGAGACTGTCCATCAGTGCTGCCCCCCTCCCCCACCACACAACTGTGGAACTACCCAGAGGCCAGTTCCTGCACCCCCAGACAAGATCCTGTTCACAAGGCCTCAGGGGTCCCAGATGCCAAAGCCACCCCATCCCCTCTCCCTAACGAGGAGCAATGGGCCCCCAACATGATGTGGGGGTGGTGAGAGGCACGACTTCAACACAAGAGGCTGCTATTTGCTACAGTTTGCATAAGTCACCCCGCTGCTTTACTACAACTGGGGATGTATTATCCCACCTTTCTATGACTTTATTAATAAGTGTCAGATGCTACTGTTGACACCAGCACCCAGTCTTGCCATTAGCACTGCATTGACTAATAGCTCTCATTTTCATAAGCATATCACCTAATACATGTGAAGAGCTTATTGCCTGCTAGATATCAGGCAAAGCATTTTACCTAGATCTGGCCCTTGAACTTCGGCAACCCTAGGAAGTAGGTATGATTTATTATCTCTACCTTTTAGATGAGAGATGGAAAGAGGTTAAGCTACCTGCATCAACTTACATGGCAACATGCCACACTCCAGACACAAACCCAGGCAACCATAAGACTGCTTCAGAAAAGGCCTACAAGGGATTCAAACTCCAACCTCTTCCCCCAGATCAGAATGTTCACAGCATTCTCCCTTTGACCCAGATCACTCAGATAGATGCAAGCCTGGCCCCAACTTGAGAAAACATAGCAAGAATTACCACCACCACCCCCAGCCTGCACTGCAAGCAGGCCAGGACACCCAACAGTCCCTCACCTGGAGGGCTAGCCCATCTCCTTTCTTGGGGTTTCGGGGCCTGGGCTGTTTATTTTGCTTCATCCTGTCCTGGCATTTGCTGCAGCACTGTACACAAGATGGCTTAATTGGGCAGCCAAGGCACCTGGGGCCTCAGAGGGAGGAGTGCAGGCCCAGTTTGCTAATTGCCAACCTCTCACCATGACAACGCACACTAGGGCTGTTCTAGCCCAGCACACATTCAGGTTTCTCATCCTTCCAATCCCAAAGTTTCTTCCCTCCCTAACTCTGGGTCAGACCCTTTAGGAACCTGACCCCTAATGGAAGAGATGGCTATGATTGTTACCCATAGCACACATGAAGAAACTGAGAGGACGGGAGGTGCCAGTCTGATGCACAATTGATGAACCGCAAATGCATCCCACCTCTGCCCCTTACTCTGCACACACTAAGCTAACCCCTACGAAACCTCTGCAGAGGCATCAAGTTTAAATGGGCTCCTTTTGCCTTTGGCATGAGGGGGTCTGGGATGAGGAGTCCTGCCTGGGTGGTCCCTGATAAACTGAGATGGAACTATTGGGGGGAGTTACATAATTAGTCTGAGAAAGGCAGTAGGTACACAGCAAGTGCTCATTGAACAGCAGTATTTGGCTTCAGTGTGAGCTCATACACTCTGAGAAGGGCCTGGGCTGGGTGCAGAGCCACTTCCTACCAGTTCTCTCAATGAAGGTTGTTGACCAGCAACATGACAGCTTAGGAGCTGCAGAACAAGGTGCAGAAGGATCCCACAGAAGCATGAGGAACTGAGAGCATCAGTCCTGAGATCCTTTACTTGAGTAGTTATCACCTCCATAGCTCACCAAGAGCTGGAAGGAATAAAATCTGGAACTCAGATATCGAGCCTTTAAATGAATTCAGATACCCACTCACTAGCCTATCATGATCCACTGACCAGCAACATCAAATTCCTAGACTCCAGCCCGGGCTTTCAGAATCAAGAATGCTGGAGGTTGGACCTAGCAATCACAGCCTTAAAGTCTCCTGGGGGTGCAGATGTGCTGGTGTTTGAGGACCAGTGCGCTGGACTGTGAGTAAGCTCCATATCTGCTTGGCGTCAACAGGTATTCCCACACTGTGCTTGAATGAATGAATCACAGACTTCCAACCACCCACCCCTTACACTTCAACCAGGTGCTCCCCCATGCTCCATCCATCTACCTGCAGAAGAAACGGGACACCAGACTGTTATAGAGAAATACTGATTTTAATTAAACACAAGGTAAACTCTAGGCATCCGTCATCTTTCAGCCTAAAAATTAGCAAACCGGTTGAAACAAGGCACGGATTTTTCCCCCATATTTGTTACATTGTGGCTCCAGTTACAAAAAAAATTTTTAATGAAAATGTTAAACATAAAAATAGAACTTTGAGACTTTTTTAAAAAGAGTATAAAAAGCCCCACAAAACTTGTTGAATGTTGTTCCTTAAATTCTACAAAATAGCACCAGTAAGAAGAGTAAAAGGTGTTAAAAACCATTACGACAGCATTTCTGAAATGCAGCTTGTCTGAACTCCCATTCCCGCTAAAAACGACTTATCATGGAATTAAAAAAGGATTTTAAAATCTCCAGAGGGAGGATTCAGCTTTTATTGCAGTTTTCCCCCCTGCCATCTCTTAGATGAGGGGAATGTGCTTCTGCCCCCGGCTGTCACTGCCTCTGAGTTTAGAAAAAGGATGAGGAGTTAGGGTAATACCCATCTAACCTGGGACCTATGCCTGGAGGAGTCTGGAGGGTGGTCTTTTGGAGAGGGGATGGGGGGTCTTACCTAAGCTCCCTCCTTCACACCCCTCACATAGGGAAGAGATACACAGGAGGCATACTTGACTACATGGCACATGGCAGCATTCATCATGTAACTCAGCACTCCGCTTCCTGAGCTCCCCAGAGGGCTCTATTGCAGTCACTTGGAGGGATTTAGCTAAGGGTGGCCCCTGCCCTGGGGATTGTGGGGGGAAAATAGCCCTGAATGTGATGATGTCATCCCTGCTGAAATCATCATCACTGTGGAAAAGACTCTAATGGCCCCCTCCAGCCCTTGTAACTGAGGCAAGGGGAATGTGCTGGGCAAAATTCAAGAGAGATATATACATCATTTCCTCTTCTGCAAGCCCTAGGAAAAACACATCCTGGGCCCTTAAAAACGTCCCTTAGCTACATATCTACCACTGCACACTCTTGTAAATGTGGAGCAGCAGACATTTAAAGTAAAAAAGTATGGTATGAACTGTCTTAGATGATTTTTCAGTATTAACCTGAGTATTTGAGAGCTGTCAGCACTGTGGTTTTGGTATCTTAGCCATCTGTTTCTCTGAGTGGTAAACCTAGGAGGGGGAAAAAAGCCATTTTACTACCTACTTCAAGTTTTAAAGTTTTAGAAGAAAAATGAGCACCGTGTTTAGCTGCTCCGAGCAGCTGGGTCTGAATTGTGCATAAGGAGGCAGCACCTCGGGCTCCCCGTGCAAGAGTCAGGCGGCTCTGCTCCCACTGTGCAGGAGAGAACTGAGGTACGCAGCATGACCCACACAGCTGAGCTGAGGAAGGGCAGGGCCTGGGCTCTGCCACACTCCCCAGAGCCCCCTGCACCCGGGTGCAACTATTCACATGCAAAGTAGTCCTTCAGGGGGGCGAAGAGGTGTCTGATGACTGGCACACTCCAGGACCTCCCGAGCAGCTTCTGGCGGGCGCCTCGGCCCATGTTGGACACATCTGTGTAGTGTACAGGAAAGCCGAAGATCCTGGGGGCACCAGGGTAAAAAGACAGTGAGTCAGAAGTGCCCCTCCGGCATGCTGGAGCCTCCGGGAAACCCTCAACTCATGCCAAGAGGTCCTGTACTTCCTGCCCATGCCTTCCCTAGTGCCATCCCTCAGTCCTGCAAATGAGCCCTTTCATAAGGCCCAGAAGGTCCAGGTTCATGGGTTCCTTAGAACACTTGCTCACAAGTGATTGTCAAGTGGGCATGGTTCCTCCATAGGGCACCTGTTTTGTGCCTCCCTGGCACTGGCAGCACTATGCTACTGGCACATAGCTGGTGCTCAGGTGACCTTTCTTGAATGAATGAATGAATGAATGAATGCCAAGCCAGCCAGCAAACAGACATGCATCTGTCTTCAAAATACAATAATGGTAGAAGGTAAACAATTTTCTTACTAAGGTCACACTCAAAAACACACCAGGCTTTGAATCATCACAGGCTCAGGCAACTTTGAGTGAGGACACCTCAGCATCCTGAGATTTCCTTCCTTCTTCAAACCCAGTTGATGGATTAAGTTAAGGACCATGCTGGACTTCGGGCATATGGTACCAAATATCTAGGAGTCTTCTCTACGAGATTCTAGAGGCCTGGAAACAGACTATACAGATACGCTGAGCCTCAAGGTTACTCAGGCTTACAATCCAATACTAAAAGGCCAATGCAATGGCAAGAGGCAACACTTCAGCCCTGTGTCTTGCTTTGCCTTGGCATCTTCATAATGACAGTCATCAGAACCAACCCCAGTGTCTTAGCTCCAGCCCAACATTTCATGCTTGGGTCTCAAAATACAGAATAAGTCACAGCATGAATAGATTGGGCAAGGTTGTCCACCAGTTTTTCTTTCTACTAATCAGAAGTTACTTTTATGCCAAGAAAACTACTGTTATGTCAAACAAGAAATAAAACCAAGATGTAGAACAGAAATGTCTAGAATGAAAATACTCTTTATCAAAGCCTTGAAATACAGCTAAAAAAGAGGAAAATTCATAGCCTTAAACAATTATATTCCTTGCAAATAATAATAGTAATTATAAAATAGTAAGGAAAACAAGTGTAAGAATGGTAAAGAAAACAAAAATTTAAAAATGGTAAGGAAAAAACAGGATTGAAAAACAAAAAACCCACCAGAACTGAAATGGTTCTTTGTATCAAAATAGGCAAACTTAGCCAAATAAAGGGAAGAGGGAGAGGACAGATGTGCTTAAGTAGGAATCATGCTACACAAGGAGCAACTTGGCGGAAGAAACCTTCCAAGAAGGGCATGTCTTTAGCTGGTTCCTCATACATCCTAGTGTCCCAGCATGTTGGGACAGGTAGATGTCAGGGCAGTGCAGCCAACAGACAGCTGGTGCCATCTAATGACCTCATGTCTCACATTCCTCACCACTACCCCCTTCACCAATTCTGCCAGGAAATATGGGCAAACACTAAAAGGTATCACTCCCAGCCCCACTAACTTAGAAGGGCAGTTGAGGCTTGAGTTGGAGGATGAAGGAAGTGCCTGCCCAAGTGTACTGCTGGCCTTAAGCACATGCCCTTTATCCCTTTCTGTTTCTGTCTGCACCACTTCCCTCTCCAAGTGCAGCCTTGCTCACCTTTCGAGCTCAGTGCACCACAAAACATCTTCTTTGCCATTCATGACAACGGGGAAAAGTTGGTTTTTCCCCTGTCTGATCGAGTTCGACTTGGTGGTTATTGTCTGTACTTTCTTTAACTGGAGAACAAAAGGACATCATGGAGTGAGCACAGAATGAAGGGTTCTGGGTGGAGTCAGGGCTCAAAAGCAGCTAGGAGAGATGGAGCAGAGAGGGCAGGCATGGAAAGAGGTGGCAGAGGAATGAGAAAAGGGTTGGAGAGACGAGACCATTGTGTGCTTCCCACAAATGCCAAGAAATTAACAGGAAAGACCAGTCTCAGAGAGAATGAGATAAACAGAAAAGTAACCACGAATGAGATCACAAGGGGGCCAGAAGACATCAGAGTTACTCATCAAGCAAGATCAAGTTAAAACCCCACAGATACAGAGAATGGTCAACTAGAGTTAGGACAAATGGATCTTTGCTTGATGCAAACATTGATAATTAGGTTTATGGAAGGTCTGAATGTGTTTATCTATGGCTTGGCAGCACATAATTTTTTGGCAAAAGCATTAAATACTCCTTTCTTACCGAGAGAGCCAGTTGAAATTTTGCCTCTACATATCCAATATTAAAGTTGGGAGTCCTAGTTGCCTTTTATCAGAGAGATTATTTATTATCAAGAATGTCTCCTACTGTCTTTACTTAAAGACTGGACAGAACAATTATGTGAGGAAAGAGGCCCAGCACCAGGAATTAATGTGAGGGGAGGCGTAGGGACCAAGTAGACACCAAGGTCATCTCCCAAGTCCCCACCTGGAGGTCACCAAGTGCGTTTTCCAGAGGACCACGGCACAGACCATTTGTGAGCACGTCTTACCTTTGCTGTCCTATTGTATTCCAAGCAGTCTTGAAGCTCGAGTTTATCATTCTTTGATGCTATCACGGGCCTGGGAACAGCCAAAACCCATTACTTTCTACCGCCTGTAGAGGGTCCTTGGCTAGGCACCTCACAAGGTGGGAGTGAGATGTGCCCTGGTAGTGAACTTTGCTACATGATGAAAATGACCCTGGCATGAGCACGAGTCTGTGTGTCAAAGCCAGGGATGGACTAGCCCCTAGAGGGGACAAACCAACAGCCACCAGGAGGTAACGTTCCCATTCCTGACTTTACTATTGGTCAAAGTCAGGCACCCACAAAGGCAGGTGAGGACACAGGACAGGGAGTCAGGAGACCCCTTGGGTCCCAGCTCCACTGCTCACTGGCTGAGTAACCTTAGGCAAGGCACCAAGATACCTCTTTGGGCTTTTTGTCCATTTTAAAGTGAGGAGGAGCTTGGATGAAATCTTTGTGGGTCTAATTGATACATCAGCACACTACACCCATGATTTGATGGCTCACTGCTGGGGATGCAGCCTAAGGAGGCTTTAAAAGTGGGAGGTACTTGAAAGTTTGTAAAACTAACTACCCTATTTAACTTTCACCCTTGAAGTGTATTTTGTAAATACAGAGAGGCAAACAGAGGCCAAAGAAGGGCAAGGGATAAAACTGAAAGTAGCTGAGCAGCCCCAGAGCAGACACCGGTGCCAGAGGTCTGAATGCAGAGTTGATGACCACAGTAAACCCCTAGTAAACCCCTGTGTTAGGGGAAGGGTTGTCGTGGCCAAAAAGAACCCAGACGTGAGAATGAAAACTGTGCCCACAAGAGGGGCTAGGAATCACACAAAATGTTTCCCTAGACTGTCAACTTTCATTGGCCTCACCTGCTAGTTTTCAAATGCCACCCCATCTGTCTCCATCCCAACCTCCTCCATGGACCCAAGGAGCTGAGGGACCAGGGAAAAAAGAACCAGGCACAGGTCAAACAAACCAGATGATTTGGGCCTCTGCCCCCAGGCAGATGTTTGACACACCCACCCGGAGACTGTACAGCTCAGCCACACCACCCATCCTGCCTCACTCTTCCTACCATCTCCCCTACATCCAATGCATCAGACATCCTATCCTGACCCCTTCTTACTAAACCCACAGGATTGTTGTGCCACAAACATCAGAGAGCACCACTCGTGTCCAGCCACCTAACTTGTCTCCCCACTTTTCTCCTCATTCTGTTTTAGTCTGTTCTCCACCCAGAAACCACCACGAACCTAGGACACAATTCACCCCATCTGCTTAACACGCTGACTGCCAGGCTAGAAAAAAAGTATTTTTCTTTAGGGCCATAGTGTTTTATTATGAAAATAGAACAAAAGCAGGAAACAAAAACCATCCTTTCTAATTTAATGAAATTTAATGAAAAATGACATTTATTGACTTCTATTCATTTAATCCATGTTTCTAGAATTACTTTGTTAATTAATATCAATAAGAACATCAACAAGTAAAATTTTCATGAACCAATTGCAATGATTTTCTTCAGGAGGCCCCAAGCTCAAAACTAGCATGAGTTAAATACAACTCACATGGCAGTTAATGTGTTAAACCCCATATAACTTCCTATGCAAAGATAATGTGGTATCACATTTAAGACCCACATTATATATTAAGGTCCTAAACCAGGAGTTCTCCATGCTTTTCTCCCAGCCTCTGCAATACCCCTTACCCAATGCCTTTTGCATAGAGTGCTCTACTAACAGCATGACTGCATTCCTTTACTTAGGACCCTGTTGGAATAAGAAGCCTTGCCTTCCCCATTAACCCTTCCAATGCCCCCTCCAGCAATAAACCCCAAATCATTACTGTTTTCTCTACCCTTCCCTTATTAACACATCAAGTCCATGAGAGACAAGACCGACATTCATGTGTTTCACCAAAATGGCAGCAGTATAACAGTTCCTGGCAGATCCAGAGCTAAAATGTTGAGTGGATAAGCCCTTTTAATTCAAAAGTAATTAGGCAATTAAAAACACAAGATAGCCAAATGAAAATCCTCAAAGCTATTCCAGGACTCACTCACCTCTACTGGCACTTTTGTTAAATGCCAGAAAGTTATTATGCTTCCAAACACTTCCTTCTAAAGGAGACTGTTTAAAGCTTAACTCATTTGCAAGTCTGGAATGTCATTACCATCACAGATTGCATCTGAATTAGCAAGTTATTCTTCTGGAAACCACCTGTATGTGAGATTAATCCTCAGCAAAGTCACCTGTCTAAAGAGGACTGAACTACCTTTGATACATGATGAAAAAAAAGGTGGAAAATGATATTGGTTATGAAAATCTGAGAAGAGATTGGAAATACATACTAGATCTAGCTCCAGCACGTGGACTTAAAAGATCAGCCCCATCTCGAGCTTGAACAAGTCAGAGTAGAAATGGGGAGTCCTTCCTGAGATTTCCAGGTATTTCCCAAACACCCTAACAGGGATGCAACAATAAAGACCACAAGGTGGTCTGAAACCCAGGGTGGGGCTCTTAGCAGAGCCAGCTCTTTCTAGAAGGCTCAAACATCAGAGCTGACATAATTAGGTATGTTTACCTTGGCCAGTACCTGTCCAACTCAGAGCCCCTTGTTACCTGTTCATCCCGGGTAGGTTGCCCCAGAAATATCGTGCCCTGTGAGCAGCAGATACTTTTATGGCATCAATCATCACTGGATTGCACTGCAAGGAGAGAATTGAGCTATTAGGAGCCCATACCAGAATTCAGGTGTCAGCAACAGTGGGGCTTGACCTGTGCATGTGACAAGGCTGCTCCTGGCTATGGAAGAGGCATAGATGGACTCTCCTAGCCATGGGAGAGCCCACTTGCCATCAAGAGCCTGGCTCGGAGACATAGCCAATGTCTCTGTATTGATGGTGGATAAAGAGATCAGGTCATACCTGCAAGTTCTGGGAGAAGGTATCTCTCCTGGAACATGCCAGATTGTTAAAAAAATGTGCTGTGCAGAGCTGGTAAAAACCAAAATCTTCCAAGTTAAGCCCCGGTTGTGGGAACATAGCGTGGACAACACAGGGCTCCTTCCACCTGGATGCCAGTTCTAAAGCAAAGCCGCCATTTCTGAAGACTGAGACAGAACTTAAGCTATCAAGTTTTGAGAAAAATGAGCTAGGAATGCAAAAATTATTTAATGCAGTGCTTGATGCATATTAAACAGTAAATAATTAACTTTCCTGTGACACCTAAAACAGTTTTCAGAAGAATGAGAAAAAACTTGTTAGAGCAAGAGTCAAATGAAATCTCATGAGCCCTCACCAAAGCAGAGGATGGTTTTATCACTGCTGCCTTCAGTGAGTTGGGGTGAGATTAGAGATCAAATATGTCCCATGTACTAACAGAATCCACTAAATCCCCAACTCTATGGTCCAGCCAGACCAAGAACCAGGATATCACTCATCATTAGCCACCAACCACTCCCAGCAGGCATTTCCCTACCCAGGTTGTCTGACAGGCCTCTAGGTCCTCACCTCCAGGAACCTCGAGATGTCCCTCTTGTCGCCGACTTTCATCGCTACGACGTTCTCAAACATCCAGAAGAAGGGTCGGTCATCCCCCTCTTTGGGGCGCGAGTAATTCAGCAGGTGGTAGAACTCAAAGAAGAGCCGGCCTGTCCCCTCTACACCCACAAAAGATGACAGGAACAGGGTTCACTCAGAAACCTCCAGCCCAACTGGCCATATTCCCTGAGATAAACAGGTCCCTAATGATATCCTAACATTTACTGTGAATGCCTAACTTTCCATGACTGAGAAAGGACACAGGCAGCAACAGCACAGTATTTACTGATCTTTCCTTCTGTGGACTGAGGATTTACAATGAGGCAGGGAAGGCAGCAAGAGTCCCTAAGGCTCCCAGTAAACTGGCAAGAAGCAAACAACTCCTGCTCAGGCCCCTCCACCTGGACCAGCACTCAGGTGACAAAAGACCTCTGGGGGTCAGAAAAGAGGATGCTCACCGTACAACCCTTTTCTGGCAGGATTCACATTTGAGAGATCATTGCATGGGCTTCCACCAATCACCAAGTCAAATGGGCCCCATTCTTCAATCTGAGGGAGAAAAAAATAAGTCAGGATGAGGAAAGGGAGTGGGGTGTGGACAGAGACACAGGAGTGCCTGGAATCCCTGGTCACCTAGCCAGAAAGACCCACTTCTTAAAACTTGTTTGGTCACCAACTCCACTTCTTCCTCTAGAAAACCTAATGCTCAGGGTTCCCTATGGTTACAACTTCCAAGCTGTGGGTCTCAGCGCTACAACTTGATAGTAGCACAGGTTCTCCTCCTCCACAGTACCGGGGGTCTGGGGGTGGGGCCCACGTGCCACGGGAGTGTGTGGGGTTCATGGTATGGAGGGGTGGGGAGGACAGGAGAAGACGACCCCCAAGGGGTACAGCCTGCCCTCACATTTTTCTTTGTGATGTTTCTCACGTCGTTCACATATTTGATATTCCCCTCATGCTTAACAGTTCCGACAGCAATGGACTCTTCACACACTTCAGAGGCGACGTACTTCTCAACCTTTATGCCCAATTCCTTGAGGACCAAGTACCCTGTGGGGGCCAGGCGGACACATAAAAGCACAAGTGAGGCAAGTGTGCGGGCAGGCACATTTCCAGTGCTTCCTGCTCTGGTACAATGAGGATATTACTCACGAGTACATCACAGGGCAGTGTAGAAGATCAAATGAGTTAAACTGGGCAAAGCCCACAGGGGGGATGCCATGCAGATTGGCTGTGCTGACTCTATATGTGGGGAAACATTGGGGAACAGAAGAGAACCAAGACTGGGGATAGTAGTCTTATTATTGCCTACTTGATCTCTAATATATTCATGAATGTGGAATAAAAATTATAAGATATCTGTACATAGTAAAAAAAAAAAAAAAGCAAAGCCATGATATTACATCCTTTTAAAAGGACAAAGAGTGCCAGTTGGGTGACAAGATGGAGAGAAACAAGGAACCAGTGGTTGTCAAAACAGGTACAAACAAGAAACCCGCCCCCTCCCAGGGTCTTTCAGGACATTGGTATCCGACACCTGGACCAGGCCCGCAGGCTCCATGGCTACCCTGCCACAGTGCAGCCCCACAACATAACTCCCAAACTCACCTGTTGCGATACCATCAAACAGAGACAGAACTCGAATGGGCCTCCTTCGGGCTGCAGGGATCGCAGGGTACACCTTGGGGGCTTCCTGCCAGGTAAGGAAGGAGGTCAAGGAGACAAAGAAGGAAGTAGGGGGCCGACCTGTCTCAGAGGGATTCCAACCCAGCTGTGGCCACCATAGGAGCTGTGATGGGGACTGGTAAGAGAGAACACACCAGGCCTGCATTTGCACAGAATGGCCTCTCTATCCTGGGGCATGAGCCAGAGATGATCACACCCATAGGGATGTACACACATAAAGACTTCACCCTAGGTAGGATGACCTAGGGCCGCCCCTACAAACTGGGAAGTTCACTCTCTTCCCTTCCTGCTCAGCTCTGCTAACTCAGAAGGCTACACCAATTCTTCATCGGGCGCTCGCGTGTCCATCCACTGAGAGGGGGATGAACTCTGTCAGCCTGAGAACTGCACAGCGCATGTGTCAAATAGCCAGGGCTCTCAGCCTTGGAGCATCCGAGAAGGTCCACTTGTACAATGGATCTTTTCTCCTATTACTCCTATTGCCCTTTGCCCTGGGGTCCAGGGGTGCTGGAGGCAGGAGCCTGTGGCTTACGTATTCTCGCCCCATGTCGCTGGTGAAGAAGGCCTGCAGGCGCACATTCCAGTCCTTCCTGCGCCGCAGGACTCCGTGACAGCGCTGTGGCAGACACATGTAGCAACTCCACGGCTCCTGGAGCTTAGCCTCTGCCGCAGTGCCTGAGCCAACCAGCACCTCCAGGCACTCCACACAAAAGCACCTGTGCCGGTGGCAGGGGAGAAGAGATGGCTTTGTCATTGGCAGATCTCGTGTACCACCCCTCCCCAACTTCCCCAAAGACATGGCAACTCACTCCCCAAAACCTGCTTGGGGGCCCCAGGTACATGATGTGGGATACACCTCATTCTTGGACACCTGCACCCCCTTGTTTCCACAGGGTCTTTGCACAGAAACGCTCTCAACCACCTCAGTCAATCCCCTGGAAGCTTTAGATTTCAGGCCAACTGCCAAACTTGCAGGTGGGAAGCCTGCCCTGACTCCTACTCCTCCCCCTCCCTTACAGACATACCTGCCAAACCCTCCCTGCACACCAGCTCTGCCCGCCACATGAGAACCACGGCCGCCACATGCTGCCTGCCAGTCCCAGTGCCTGGGTCCCGTCAAACGCAGGCAGCTGTCTCCAGACTGCAGCATTCACAGGGTGCGACTTCGCAGCCGCGGAGCCCACACATGCCTCTCCCCTAGGGCCCCGTGCTCACCGGCAGCAGCTCGTGTTGCTGCAGAGAAGCAGCTCCCGACCCTCACAGCACACGGTGCAGTAGGACTGGTAGCCGTCGTCATCGTACATGTAGAACAACTCCAAGAACCGATCCTGGCAGCCAGCAAGAAACACCCATGAAATTGGAAACCAGAGACAACCAGGCCCTGCTTGCTGGCTGGCTGAGGTCCTAGGGGCTAGCTACAGAACAAGTTGTGGTGGCTTGGTGTCAAAGCTTTACAGAGACAACTGTAGTCTGCCTGCCACTGTCCTCTGTCCCAACAACCCCCACCAGAGAAAGGGTGGGAGGCACCCAAGAGGGCACCTGACACCTGCACGCAGGTGCTGTTATCTTGGAAGTACAGGGAGTTTGTAGAGGGAAGGGGCAGAATGTCCAGGACAGGGAGGGGGGTACTTACCCGGCATGTCTGGCAGAGGCCCCCCTCAAAGAGAGGGTGGAAGGACACAGAGTTCTTCCTGCCACAAGACAGGCAGCTGTCTGTAGGAAAGACAGGGTCACAACTTGTGGCAACTAAGGCCCCAGCAGCAGCTGCTGAAGCCTGGGTTCTCCAGGCCAGCAGTGAGCCACGCACCCTGCAATGCTTCATCGCTGGGCCTCCCAGTCCACACCTCTGCAATGAGCTATCTCCCCTTCAGAGACTGGGAAAGTCAAGTCAGGCAAAGCACTGCCCCAGTAGGAAGATGTGACGCAGAACCATGACCAGGGGTTCCTCCAGCAGAGGGACAGGCTTTAAGAGCCTGATTTGAAAAATCTTTTGAGAGCCTTTAAATACCAGGACACTGGGGAATTAGTCATGATAGGACTTGCTCATGTCCACATCCTACAAATATTAGCACAGGACCACAACTTCAGAACCTAGGTCTATGACTAGTAGGATACCATGCCTTCTTTCTTATCACCAGGCCGCAACTGATTTGCATCACCAACCAGGTAGATAGGAACTTTCTAATGCCCAAGACTAAGCTTCCCTAGCCAGGAAGGAGGAACAGGTAGGTGAGCGAGTCTTGGGGAACAGGAAGGATATGCCAGTGTTTGTCAGAACTGCTCCAAACCCAAGCTTTCTCCAGGGTCCTCTGGTTCAAGGCTGCACTGTTTTGCTACTCTACATTGAGCAACCACTCAGATATCAAGCTGAAGAAGTGAGGAAGAATTAATCCTCACAACTCTGAATTCCATTAGGTATGTTCTGGGCAGATCATCAGACCCACTGGCAACCCTAAGGCAGGGCAAACAGACTGGAATTGTCCTGACAGTGGCTAAGTGTCCTGAGTTTCAAGTAAATGCTCGTCCCAGGCCTTCTCTGGAAAGGTTCCTGATGTCACTGATCATGGTTTGAGCTATTGTTCTCCTGGCCAAACTACAGGAGCTTCCATTCTGACCCTGCCTCCACTCACTCCTTCTAGGGCACAATCTGTCTCAGCTAAGATCAGGCAACTAGTTGAATAAAATATAGCACATAAGATGCAGGGAGCAGAGACAGGCCTTGACCTGAAGTTAAACACAATAGGGTGGACAGGCTGGACCAATGCAGGCCTGGAGCCCTGCCCAGGATGAGAAGGGAGGACAGGAGGAGAGAACATTACCTTCCAGGTTACCCTTGTTGTTGGTGACATCAGATGCCATTTGTTCTGTTGAGAGAACAGGGAGAAGGTATGAGACGGGGTCAGGGAACCGTGTTGACCACATCCTCTGCAGAGGTCTCCACCAATCACCTCGGCTCTGGTCCTCGTCCCCGCGGTCTCTTCCATTGTAGCAATTTGTCTTGAGGCGCTTGGATGGAGGGCAGTAGTCAGAAGCAGCAGAGTCGTCAGCTGTGCGTCTTCTTGTCTTGTTCTCTGTGAAAGGTGAGAAGACCATGGCCGTGGCTTGATAGGAGGATGACCCAAACAGCATGTTGGCTTGGGACAAAACCAGGCTGGCTATGCCCAGGTACCAGCTGCATCTGGGGCATGACAAGAGGTACATATGCTGGGTGTATACGGCCCCTAGATAGGCAGCCTGGGACAGGAGCCAATTCAAATCCCCTCACATAGAGGGATCCATGTCTAGCACATGTTTATGGGGTTTTAAACATCTTTATGTATGAAAGAAGCCATTGTTCCAGACCCAGCTCATAGAGCACCAGATAAAGCTCAATCCACGGCTAAGACACATTTATGTCTATTATGTACTACATGGTAGGCACAAACTTGAAACTCAACTAGTGCACAAGGAATGGAATTATACATTGAATCTAATTTTCCAACTATAAATTTTATGAGTTTATTTATATGCAGTTAAGAATCTATTTGTATTTAATTGTTTGTATTTAGTTAATACAGATCAAGTATTGTCATTAAAAATTTAGCATCAGAATAGGAAGTTTTGAAGATGTGCATAATGTACGTGAGATGTTGAAGACAATACTAAAAGGAAATGTAAAATATCTCAATTTTTACACTGACTGTTGAAATGTTAATATTTTAGAAATTGGAGGTTAAATAAAATTTGACGGATATGCATTTCACCTGTCCCTTTTTACTTTTCAATGAAGCTACCATCATGTTTAATGATATTGAAACACTACAAACCCCATTTATATTTCTATTCAATCTATACAGTGAATCATAATGGATATGGTTAAATTCAACTCTGCCCCTAGGAAAGAAAATTACGCAGCCATTAAAAATCACAAGGCCCTTTAGTGACAAAATGACACTTGACGGTGCATACATTATTAATAATGAGAAATAAAGGGGAAAGCAGGAACCCAACTAGTGCACAGAAGAAGCTGGAAGGATGTGCACCCAACGATGTTAACCTAAGGGCATTCGTGAGGGTGGGAAGTGAGGTGGAAGGTTCGAGTGGGAGTTCAGGTTGACTTTTGAAGAAATTTGATTGTTTTCCAGTGACCACGGTATATGCAAAGAAATCAAAAGAAAGTGTAGAGAAAACGGTTCACAGTCAAAAGATGGGAAGGAAGGGAATACCGTATTTCCTTGATTCTAAGTTCCTACTGCCTGCACGACGCACCTTCGACTTATTAACCACTTTTTGGGGGGAAAAAAACAAAACAGAAAACATTACATTAAACGTATGGATTGTAAAACACTGCCCAAATTTCAGGAAACCACAAGTACCTTATAGTGGAGGAAATATGACATTGGACAAAATGTTCCGAGATGACTTAAATGCTTTTTAAAAAGCACTTTCCAAGTTTTCGCTAATAAAATTAACTTTTCCTTTAAAGAAAAGAACGTTAAGCCAGTGAAGATTGTATCTTGACTTCCAGTTTACTCAAGTTTTCAGGACAAATTCAATCCAAATTATACACGTGTGACCTTTCTTTAACTGGAATGTGACCAGGGAAGCCAGATAAGGCTGACACAGCCTTCGTATGCCCTAGACTCTTTTTCCATAGAACGATAGGTTCACAGGGCAAAAGATGTGGACTTCAGGGTTGAGACCAGCTAAAAGAAAGCTGGTTGGAGTGAAGGGCTAAGAGGGGCAGGCAGGAGAGGGGGGAGCTGAATCTCTCAAGATGGTCCCACAGGCAGTGGCAGTGGGTGCCTCCATAGGGACTCATTCCCACCTGGTTGCTTGTTGCTGGGTCTTAGGCCCTCGATTCCAGTGGGCTTGAAGCCCCCGTGGGCCCACTCCAACATGGGCTTCAGCTGGTCCTCCAGTGAGTCTCCAGGGCTGGTGGGGAAGATCTTGCCAGCTCGCACCCTGGCTTTCTGCAAAAGCAGAGTCTGTGATGAACCAGGGACAGTGTTCGGCCACACCCAGGGTTCCCCAAGCTGGGGCCCACGTTCCCCTCACACTGGGCCCTTTCATAGCCAGACAGCTGCCCTGGGCTGTGGTATGTGACAGAGGGAGGGGCATGTGCAGGGAAACCAGCAGGAGGGCAAGGCAAAGGGGCAGGAGAGGGGAAGCCTTTCCATACAGGCTCCAAATATGATCTCTTGCCCCCAGAGAACTGGAACAGTAAGCTCCCTATCAAAGGCAGAGGAATCAGAATTAGCTGATGATGCAAAGGCTCAGCCAGAACCTGTCTTATCTCCTTTGTACCTTGTCTGGAAAGGGCCAGATTTCTTGTTTTATCTCCCTAATAAAGAAGAGGATGCTATCGAGTGCCCTGTATTAAAAAGGACAGCGAGGATTTACACATCTAGTTAAGCTTGTGGAAACTAGCACAGGGGCCGGCTCGTAGATGCAGGCTTGCAAAGGCAGTTTGAAGTCAAGGTGGGGGAGACACAAAGCCTAGTGGCTCACAGGAGAGAACATAGCCCACAGATAACGGGATGAGGCAGCTGGCCTCAGCTGCTGCCCAGGATGGGCCTTGCGCCCCACCACTGAAAGGAAGGAGGCCTTGAGGTCTCAGCAGAGGCATATTCCCTGACTTGAATACTGCACTCCATTTCTCAGTGCTTGTGCTTCCTGACTCAGCTGGCAGTACCCACAGCCACGAGGTGGACGCTAGCGACTAATGGGAAGTCTCCCCTCCCAGTGACACCACCCATTATCAGGCCACCATCACGTTGACATTCACCTCTTCCACGGCCACCCTTTCCCTCCAAGCCACCCTTGGCAACGCTGTTCTGAGCTAGCTTTTGGTAGGACTCTTGCTTCATCACTGCTCTCCTGGCCTGGCCCCGATTCCCAACTCCCAAGTTACCTCCAGGGCATAGTACATGGCCTTCCTGTAAGAGACCAGCTTATTGAAGGTGGCCAGGTTAAAGTGCTCACTGAACAGCCCCAGGGCCACCAGTTTGTCCGCAGAGACCTACAAGAGAAAGCTTTCATCAACATCCAGCTACACCTGTGTCCCTCATAGGGTGGTCCATCAGGAGGGGAAGATTTTTCACATACTTTATTAAACCTGGGGATGAAGTTCATAAATGTTAGAGAACTGGGGGTTAAACACAGGTCATTCCCCTTCTTGCTGATGGTGATTACAACAGGTTACTCTTTAGCCTTTTATTAAATGAGTGCACTTAATGTGCTTAGAGAACAGTGTTTGACACAGAGTATGTACGTTTTAGTTATTGTGATTATTTGATTTTACTTCTTGTGGTTTGACCCATAATCTACACTTCTCCTGATGCTCCAGGTCCCCAAGACATGTGTGAGCAGTTTGGGTTGCCAGGGGGAGTTGAAACTAGGTGTTCAGGGAATGCTAATGGGAACTGAATGAAAGATACATAGAATATTCCATTCTCCACAAAGTGCTCACACTTATGCTAACCTCCTCTTTGTACCTGAGATCCTGAACTCCCACAAGCGGGGGTAGAACTGGAACTCTGGTAGGTTAAAAAAAAAAAAAAAAACCTGCTAAAATGCAGGTGCTGCTATGAAAACCATACACATGGGGCCAAAGCTACAGCCCACGTGGCAATCTCATCCCTCCATGCTAATAGCCCTGTGCTGCATCTTATTAGCATCAGACCCTGCTGTGCAAAGCACATTTTATGTCTCAGTGGGCCAAAGTAATTAGAAACAATGCATTTCCTTTATTTCACAGAAGTCATTGCACCCAGCCCTGGGCTTAGACACTTCAGGGCCAGCAGAGCCCAGCACACTGTCCTTCTGCTCCCTCTGTTGGCCAAAGGGGGTGTCTACAAGCAAAGACTCCCCTACCAGGCAGACTGCATCCTATTATTCTAGCCCTGGGGAAACTTCAATGTGCTTTTGGCAAAGGGACCCAAGGGAGTGCAGTTCACAGGAAAACCAGAACCTTTTCCTGAGGCTGAATCCCAGGAATGTACTAGATGGTCCTTCACTCCCATATTAGCCTCCATCCTACATGGCCCAACTTGCTGTAGGACTGTAAGTAACTCACCTAACCACTAGGGGTTTTGATGGTTGGACTAACTTTTCTAAGAGACTATCACAGAAGGTACTTTGCTTGGAGGAGTGCAGACTCCTCCAATCAAAACCTTTGGAATATGCCTTCAACAAGGTCTAAGAATCAAAGTAGCCTAATTTATCCCCAACAGAGCTCTTCTCCAGCAAGCCCTCATCATCGAGGAAGATTTTAGATGGCTAACATCAATCGTCTAGAGGCTCTGGAATAGGCCAGGCTGGTGGCTCAACACCTGTAATCCCAGCATGTTGGGAGGCTGAGGTTAGAGGATCACTTGATGCCAGGATTCAAGCCCAGCCTGACCAAAAATAACAGGGCTCTATCTTTACAAAACTTTTAAAACTTAGCCAGATATGATAGTTCCAGATACTCAGGAAGCTGAGGAGGCAGGAGGATCACTTGAGCCCAGGACTTTGAGGTGGCAGCGAGCTACCCATGATGCCACTGTACTCCAGCCCTAGGCTCATACGGAGACCCTATCTCACAATATAAATAAATAAATAAATAAACAAACAAACAAGTAAAAGACTCAAGTAACCAACTCTATAAAGACCTTTTACACATTAGCAACGGCATGCTCCCTAGGCCCACCAAGGGATAAGATAACCTAAACCCTTCCTCTCTCCATAGTGAAATGACACAGAGGCAGTGACCGTCCTTCCTGTTTCTTTCAGGCTTCTCTACTGAACACCTTTGCCTGCCTACCCAGACAGCTGCTCCAGACCCCTTACAGCCCTAAGCTGGTGATTCTGCCCCAGAGAAATAACCCTAAAAAATCAAATAAAATCCAAGTGGCTGTGGATCCAGAACATACCAGTTCTTTCTTCCTGTGAGATTAGACTGAGCTCTGGCCCTAATAATCCGTCTGAACTGGTTAACAAGGCAAGTTTTTGTCCTTTCTTCTACACAGAGTGAAGACATAGCTCCACTGACGTGCAGAAAGTAATCACAGGCTGTCATCTCAACAGGCAACTGTAACCAAGGAAAGCACAACCTCAGGTCTGTGGGTCCAACTACAGACTTTGCCTTGCCCTGGACTCACCTCTGAGAACTTGCCATCACCGAACCACTGGACCCATCGCATGCCGGACATGGCCTGTCGCTTGGAGGTGGCCTTCCAGGACACTACCATGGCAGGCCACCAAGAGAAGCCCTTGATCTTTCCCCACACGAGGTCCCCTATTCCAAACTCCTTCCCATCCTGGAAGAAAAACCACATGAAGGAAGCCCAGTAATAAGACAGACCACCCTGGACCCACTCCACTGACCATGAGGACAAAAAAAAACTGCCATAATGCCAGGCACAATGGCTCACACTTGTAATTCTAGCACTTCAGGATACCAAGGTGGGAGGACTGTTTGAGCTCAGGAGTTTGAGACCAGCCTGAGCAAAAGAGACCTTGTCTCTACTAAAAGTAGAAAAATTAGCCAGGAGTCATGGCACATGCCTATAGTCACAGCTACTCAGGAGGATGAGGCAGGAGGAGACTTTGAGGTTTCAGAGTTATGATGACACCCCTGCAGTCTACCAGGGGTGACAGAGAAAGACTCTGTCTCAAAACAAAAAAACCTTGTGAAATGCAAGAAGCCCACGAAAACATACAAGTTATCAAAGTGTATCTGCAGTATGATGTACTCTGAAGTAATGCACATAGAAAAAAGGAACCCTAATGCCACACATGTACAGGCACGTGTAACCAGGCTTCATGCAGCATCCAGACAAGAGGGTGTATCATACATATGTGAACATGGGCAATGCTACTTCTTAGCCATTCTACAATTGTACATATAATATGAACAGAATCACATATGTACTACGTATACAGGCAGTGCTTTCTTATGTAAAAAATTTAATGTTCAAAAAATCAATATTCATGTGGTAAATAACGGTGTCTGGGAAGGGAACAGGTGAAAGAAGGACTATGTTGCATATGGATATTGTTTATGATAAACATGACAGTAATCATAACAGCAGTTCATCACTGTAAGAAGCCAACAGTAGCTGGCCTCTCTGGCCACCATGGATCGGCAAGAGCCCTTCTTGGCGGTACCTGATACTCCGCACTGTCTGCATCTCTGCTTTCTGCATCCACCTGTGGGGACTCCGAGCCCTCCTGCTGGCTGTCCTGGGCTAGGCGGGTGTAGGGGGTACTGCTGCTCTGGGGTGTCACATCTGTGTCATCGGTGTCATCTGTGAGGTCGATGGTGAGGTAAGGGCTGGCAGGGGATGGCCACGGCGAGCCTGCTGATGCTGCTGCCCGCCGCCTCAGGGACTGTGGACAGAAGGACATGCAGTTTGGACCACAGCAAGACAGGTTGGTGACCAGAGACCAATGGTACCCCCACCTGCTTCCCAGGCAAACAGAAAGAGTGACGACATAAGTTCAGGAGAAGAGAGCACCGAGGACAGTTTTCCAGGAACAAGTATTCCTTAAGTGGTGGGAGGAAGTCATTGTCACTGTCCCAGAGACAGAGAGACAAGAACAGAAGACAAAGGCACAATGGTGGGTATTGATGACGGACTGAGCCAAGCTTGGAGAGGGTCACTGGCTTCTTTCAGCGCTTACTGTGCACCCAACCTTAGAACAGGAGAGAAGTTTTGCTGTACCCGCTAGGGTGGCCTCTAGACAGTTGAAGAGACAGGGAGAGAGGAGAGTTGTGTGTGGAAATCAGTGGTTTCCAGTGCTTTCCAAGGTGGGGTTAGAACCCAGGCAACAGGGAATTCTTCTGTTCCCAACAGAGTTCCATCCAAGCTCAGGCCAGGAGAGAAGTCAACAGGCTAAGGAACTGTATCCAGGAGAATAAGGAAAAGCAAGACCCTGAAAAGCAGAGGAGCGTGAAGAAACGACATGGCCAGTGGTGTAGTGAACGGGGCAGGTCTCCCAGCTAAAGGCTGGGGACGAGGTCTGGGCATCTGGGGAACCAACCCTGGTAGCCGGGAACTCCACGGGGGACTCGTCCACATGACTGCGGCCCTGCCGGCCTCGGGTAGCACGTATGGAGGGCCTGAGCCTCTCCCGGCTGTAGGCACTGGTGTTATTTCGGGTTCGGACCTGGAAGCAAGAGAGGATAAGCACCGGGGCCTTGAGACTGGAGGTGAGGTCTGGGATGGGGCCAAGATTCAGCCTTGCAGTGGCCAAGGAGACCTGGTAGCCTCAGGCCAACTGGAAATGAACAGGTAATTAAATAGATGGGGACTCTGGACTGGTAACTCCCCATCAAGAATTCCCCAGCTCATGGAACAGGGGTGGTAGGGTGGTCAGCAGGGCCACATGACAGTCCCCCGCAGACTCTGCTCTGCCTGTCCCAATAGGCAAACTGCTCCAGCTATAAATGGCACCTATAAATTGGCAATCAAAAATAAAATCCATTATTTACCCTAACACAAACTTTTTTCCTAAAACAAGGATAAAGCCAGTTATTGGATTCTTCAGAAGGTATTGGATCATCAAGATGAAAGAGAAGCCCTTAGGCTCTATTTCTTTGTCAAAATGACGTGAACTTGCATGTTTTCGACCCAACTTCAAATTCTGCATACAAAGAGTTCATGTTTAACCTTGGGTAAGTTACTAGAATCTACTCTCCTCTATTCTAAGAAGGATAATACACACCATTTGCTGAGGAGGTAACTAAAATTATAACCCATACCTGGAATAGTCAACCAAGTGTCACTCTGCTCTCTGAAGGGCTGGGTGATCGTGAACAGTAATTGTCTTTCCGTTTGCAGACCTGACCTCACAGCCTTTCTGAGGCACCAAATCTACCCGCAGAATTGAATGACACCCACAAGTAATTGGCAGCTGAGCCATCCAGCCTGAAAACTCTTATCACACTTGGGCACTTCTAAGAATGTTACAAGAAAAAACTTCCATGTGAAAGAAATGGCACATAAAAGAAAACCTTCCAACAATGACTAGTCTGTGAGCTCTGTTGTCATTTTCCAATTTCATCAAGACATTTGTTCACTCTCTCTTCAACGATTCCCTAACACATGCTTGGGCTGCAGGCCCACAAGCAGTGCAAAGTGCCTTTGCGTGGCGTGGGGGGACTTACCGCTGGACTTTCAGACCGAGTCCTGGTTTCACGGAAGAGTTTTGGCATCACTGGAGTGTCAGAGCCGTACCCATCCTCCCCTTCGCCGTCTCCATCTCCCGTCAGATCCTTTATAAAAGAAACATCGTGAAATTGTCAATGTAATTAAGAAGCCACACAAGTAAAATACTAGAAAATAAAGAGTCAATCATACAGAAACCCATTGTAATATTGATGCAGGAGACAGACATACAAATATTTTCAACTACCTCATTTATTCCAATAAGATTTTACAACAGCTCACCATGGGATCATGAATTCAAGACAGGAGAATAAATCATTTAAAACCCCATGGAACCCTCAAGCCAAACAAATGGGGCAATTGCAATACACAAGCCTGACTTGCCTGTGGCCTAGCTGGGAGACACAGTCAGTTATCCCAAGGTGCAGCTCATGGCATGGGAGAAAACAGGGGCCAACTGGCTCCAGAGATGCTTCTCGATACAGTGGCAATGCCACTGCCCCTGCTCATGTCATGAAGACCCGGCGGGCAGGTCCCACACCTGTCACGAAAACCTACCGTAAACCAAACACAAAATCTAAAGTGGTAATTGGCTTGGTCTGGCTGCAGTGCTAAGCAATTGATTTTTCACCAACTGTGTAGCCTTGAGTGAGTCCATTTCCCTCCCTTTAAAATTGGATACCACTCCTTCCATGATAGCATAACACAGAGAGAATCAAATCATGCACACTTAAGCCCAGTGGCAGGCACAAAGGAAATGCTCAGACAGGAGATTTCATTACAGTGACTGATAACTCACTACCAGAAACAAACCACAGTCCTGTGCCTGTGACCAGTACAGTCTTAATTCCTCGCACAACACAGCTCCTCATTCCTCATGACCTGGGGGTCCTCAGTGGGTTGCCCAGCACCAAGGGAACGGAAGCTGATGATGGGTTTTCATTGTCCATGACTTATTGACTGTCGCCAATGCCCGACACTGGCTCTTCAAAATAAAGTAACCAAACTGACAAAACTTTAAGGTTGATAGGATAACAGAAAGCACAAAAAAGGGGGAAAAAAACATGATGGGAAAAAAAATCTAATGAGGTAGAAACCTTGACATTACAGCAAGTCTGAAATATTTTGTAACAATTGCTTAAAACTCCCTAAAATATGCTTGGACAAGTTTTTTCAAACTTGTAAAAAAAGATACTTTGAGGTCACGGTCCTATCAAAAAGACAAGATTATAGTTAAAGACATAAAATCACACATCCATTTTATTCATGGATAAATGAATAAAATCAACTTCAAAACATACCGTGACCATGTTGGACTCATTCCAAGAATGAAAGGACAGTTTGCTAAACAGTAGTCTCACCCTTATAGCAGGGGGTACATCCCAAGACACCCCTACCCCGCCAGTGGATGCCTGAGACCTGGGATAGTACTGAGCACTATATACAAGTTTTCCTATATATTATATTCATACCTGTGATGTAGTTTAATTTATAAATTAGGCATAGCAAAAGATTCACAACAACAATTAATAAAGTCGAGCAATTATAACAATACACTGTAATATAAGTTTTGTGAATGGGACTTCTCCCGCTTTCAAAATATTAATACCTTCCTACACACACTGTAGTCACCAGAGTTGATCTGCTCTGCTATGCGTTATGCTCGGGTGCATCCTTTGCACCATTGTGAAAATGTAGGCTCTTTCTTCCAGGAGAGCCCAGTTTCATTGCAATTGAAGACTTGCTTTGGATGGCACCCTTTCTCCTTAATTTCAACACTGCTAAAAATGTGGCAGTAACTTCTTTATTGGCAGATGCAGCCTCTCCAGGAATGTTTCACTCCAAATCTATTCCTGAGTCTGTATAACATCCCTCACCTGCAGTAACTGGCTTCGTGCCAGTCGTTTTAGGGGATAGCAGCCTGAAGTCTTCATACAGGATTAATGCTTTCTGGCGCAACATGTTGTCATCTACAAATTTAATGCCTTTTCCATCTTAACTAAGCCCTTTTCGTGCACTGTGGCTGTAACTTTTGCAGTCTGAGGTACAACAGCAAAACTAGCATCAATTTCTTTTTCCTTCTTTACAATTTCATGCATAGAAGATTCATTTTTACCATAGATCTCAGAACCTCAGCATACAATTTTTTCTTTACTTATTAAGATGAGAACTTTCACTTAAAGAAAGTACTCTACCAATTCTCTTTGGCATATGCAAGTTCCCAGCATCAGTACTTTTGTGTGTTGGGACCATTATTAAGTAAAATAAGGTTTTACCTGAACACAAACAAGCACAAACAATTGTTTAATACTTCAACAACTGGTCAGATAGCATACACTGTGTAGATATGCAGGACTAAGATGATTCACATCTTGGACTAGGACAGTGTGAGAGTTCATCATGCCACCAGAATGGTGCTTAACTTGTTTACTTCTGGAAATTTCCATTTAATATTTTCAGACTGCGGTGGATTGCATGTAACTGAAACAGTAGAAATCAAAACCGCAGGTAAAGCCAGGACTACTGTATTAGAATGTACAAATGTAATCGATCACCCTGATTGAGAAAAAATGCAAATATACACAGGAAGCATCTGGTAAAACTTCATAATTTAGGAAAAATATTTTTTAAATTTAATTTACTGATACAAATTTTCATGTGCCTCAGGTTGCTCATTTGATGAAAGCTAAAGGCAACGTCCCTGAACCCTGAAAAATGGAGAGAAGAGACCATACCTGAGTGTAGCTTAGCAGACTGGAGACCTCCCTCTTGGACAGCCGTGAGCTTGACCTGCGGCCTGTGGAGGAAATAGCCAGGAGTCTGTTTGGAGGAAGCGGTTGTTCTGTGGCCTGGAATCTGCCCAAAACCACTGTCACGCTCGGGGCTTAACTTAGCCCCTCAGTATCCCTAATCCTCTCCATGCACTCATAAGAGGATGGGGCACTGGGCCAGGCTAAGACAAGACCCAAAACAACACTGAAGGCACACATCGGGGAGGCATCCAATTCCTTCCAGAAGGGTGATGCCCAATCCAGTGGCCACTCACTACGTATAAAGGAACAATTCGGTGTCCGCCCTGTCAGCCACATTTCAAGTGCTCATACGTGGCAAGTGCCTATTGTAGTGAATGATGCAGAAATAGAACACCCCACTCATAGGAAGTCCTACTGGATGGCACAGCCGAGGGTACAGACAGTACAAGGGTTCCCCAGCCAGCTGGGGAATAACCCCAAGTGAAAAAGGAAGCAAGGCTCAGACCTCCCCTCCTTCATCTTTTTTATCCTTGCCCAACCTAAGTGCCAACTCTGAGGGTAGAGGGGTCCCACTGCAGAAGAGCCAAAGTCCCCAGCCTATGCCAAGACAACCCATGTCATGACTGGATGAGGACAGGGAACCGTCCATCACCCCAGCTGAGATGAGAGGCCCAGGGCAGGGGCCAGGGGCTTTGGCTCTGGCTGTCCTCACAGCCCTCTTTCCTCCCAGGGGGTGTGCTAGGTACAGGCTCTCCCCAGAGCCTTCCTTGAGCCTGCCAGGAGGCTCCCCTGGCAGCTGTGTCTGCAGGGACTACCCACTGCCATCAGTGCCTGACCCTACCCCCTGGTCCCCACCTCTGATCTCCGGGGTGCGGATAGCCTCCAGGATGGGGGGCGAGTCTGAGGAATGGTCGCTGCAGGCCCCGTTGATGACAATTGAGTCCTCCCTCCCGCTGGCGTCCTCCTCTCCATTGAGATGTCTGGTGTCTCCCTTCATTGTTTCCTGTGGGAGAAGCCAGGATGGGTAGGGTGGAAGGGAAGCAGGGGCGCAAGCATGCCCCCAAACCTCCCTTCATTGGCTGACTCCATGTCCTCTGGCCAGGAGAGGCCCATGAGCCATTCTCAGGGTGATACTCCTGCCCAGGGACCCGCCCAGGCTGCCCCCACAGCCTGCCCCCTCACCAAACTCGGAGGCGCAGGACTTGGTTCCATGTGGCAGGGCTATCCCGAAGACTCAGATGCCAGCACCCAGGACAGAGGACGGGTGGGGTCTGAGGCTCAGACTGCTGTGCAATTAGCCGGCCCTTCACACAATGCCATGTAGGACCTGCCTGCCCCTGCCCCTGCCCGCCTGCCGCCAGACTCAGTCCCCTCTGGCCCTGGCCCCCTCTCCCTGCTTAGCCTCCGCAGGGGCTCAGGAAGCCAGTGCATTATTTTCTCTCCTGACCCCTTTGTTTGCTCTCTCCCTTCCCCTGAATCTCCAGGTCCTCTTCCCACAGCCCCCTCCTCCCCCACAGAACAGCTTCTCTCCTCTCCATGGCAGCATAAGCCCCGCCCAACCCCATCCTCCAGGGCCCATTGGTCTGCTGGCCTGTCATTCACTCCCCCTCCTCCCTCACCAGCTGGGGCTCAGCGTCCCAAGTTCCCAAGAAGGGAAGGATGGAGGCTGCACAGGCAGAAGGGCTGGGGCAGTTAACAAGAGGAACTTGCCCCTGACCTGCCGTAGCCTGGCCCCACCTCTAGGACTCAGTCTCCTCAGTGCTGCCCCAGCTGGTAAGGGCATCATCACTGGGTATATCAGCCAAGACATAGGGCCAGATCCTCTCTCAGGGGGTGAGGGGCTACGTGACCTTTGGCCTGGCCCACTGCCTGCTACATTGTGGGCCCTTAGACATTTATTGGATGCAAGAGCCTGGAGACTGTGGGTTCATTTTATAGAAAAGGAAAACTGACACACAGACCCAGGTTGGTCTCCTAGGCTAAATATCCCATTTAAGGTGGGGGGCGGGGGTGTCAGGATTAGGTAGACCAGGCTAAATAGAACCAGGGCACAAATGCCAGCTTAAACAGTAATTTCCAAAGATTGCCTCTCCTTTTTGATTTACTTTCCATGGGCAAAAATTAGGCCTAGGCACAGAAACCCCAAGACCCCATCCTTGAGCTCCAAAATGTCATTTGCTCAATACCCTGTCATTGGACCCTGCCTGGGAATAGCTTCCCCAGTAACCAGCTCCCTATGTGCACTGGGCCCTGCCTCACCTGCCCGTGTCCCATCTCATTCTATGGCCCAGGCTAGAGTGCAGTCATAGCTCACTATAGCCTCAAACTCCTGGGCTCAAGTGATCCTCCACCTAAACCTCCCAAGTAGCTGGGACTACAGGCGCACGCCACCGCCCCCAACCCCCAATTTGTTTTTTAAAGAGACGTTATTTCACTACGTTGCCCAGTCTGGAACTTCTAGGCCTAAGCAACCCTTCCGCCTTAGCCTCCCAAGTAGCTGGGACTACAGGAGTGCACCCTACACCTGGCTAATTATTTTTTCTGGAGATAAGGTCTCACTATGCTGCCCAACCTGGTCTTGAACTTCTGGCCTCAAGCAATCCTCCCGCCTCAGCCTCCCCAGGTAGCTGGAATTACAGGTGTGAGCCACTGCCCCAGCTGTGCCCCGTTTGGGGACTCACCAGCCTTCCCAAGAGGACACTGGTCAGCCTTCCCCGGTACCTTCTAGAAACAGCAGCTTGGGCCACTGGGCTGTAAGCTGTAGGGGCGCCAAGCCCACCAGGGGGCGCTGTGGCGCTCAGTATGGAGATGCCTGTGGCGCCTTCGGGTGGATTTGCAATTTGTCCCATGAGGTCCCAATTCCATCCTCTGCACCTGCCCATTGCCCAGCAGTGGGCACAGGGAAACTAGACCCTATGTGGCTCAAGAATCAGCACCCCTGGACCAGGCCCACTGGCATCACCTGGGCGCCAGTTGGAACTGTGGAATCTCAGGTATCACCCTGTCCCTACCAAACCAGGATTTTTTTTTTTTTTCGAGACAGAGTCTCACTCTGTTGCCCACACTAGAGTGACGTGTCGTCAGCCTAGCTCACAGCAACCTCAAACTCCTGGGCTCAAGTGATCCTCCTGACCCAGCCTCCCAGGTAGCTGGAACTACAGGCATGTGCCACCATGCCCGGTTAATTTTTTCTATTTTTGGTAGAAATAGGGTCTCCCTTTTGCTCAGGCTGCTCTCAAACTCCTGAGCTCAAACAATCCGCCCACCCCAGTCTCCCAGAGTGCCAGGATTATAGGCGTGAGCCATCAGGCCCAACCTGAATCAGGATTTTAACAAGATGTTTACACAAGATTCCTAAGCAATTAACATTCTCATTAAGCACTGTCCTGATCAACAATACACATTGATATACAGCTGGAGGTATTTCTCTATCCCACATGATCCAGATTGCATGGTTCCCATTTCCTGGGCTCTTAGTGGTCTCTTAGCACAATTTAAGGGACCCCCCTCACCAGCAACTCCCCAGGACTGCGGCTATGCCTAAGCCAGCCCTATCAGCTGCTTCTCAGTCCCTTTTTTCCCAGGTCATGACCCGGAAGAACAGGCTGACTGACCTATGGCCAGTTCCTGTGAGGCCAGGCGGCCAGAATCCCAGGAAACCTGCTGGAGTGTGGCTCAGAATAATCATTAATTTCAAGAGTTTCACCTCAGGCCAAACCAGTGAACTAAGTAACCTGGGTGGCCTGGCATGGCATGAGAGGCTGGGCCACAGGGTGTGAGGCTGAGAAGGGTCCACCACCCTCAGGGAGCTCTGCAGAGAGGAGAGAGGGGCACAGGGCTTGTAGCCAGGAGCTAGAAACAGAACAGAGGCCTAAACTTTAGGCCATGATTGTCTTTCCTTTCACCTGTGCCCAGGGTTCAAGTGGGTGGTGGGTTTCTCAGGCAGCTTTGGACAGACAGCCCCTCAGATGGCCCCTACCTGGGACAAGAACCCAGACAGCAGTCTCCCCTCCTAGACAGGCCCAGGTGGACCCTGCAGCCCAGAGCTGACAATGATTAACTACCTGAGGCCTCTCCACAGGGCCTCAGCTGTGCCAATTTGCTGCCAGCCTGTCTGACCCAGACCTCAGGAAAACCCTCAGGCCCCTAGAGCCAGACCTATGAGTATTGGACAAACATTCAGGGAAGGAAACTCACTATAAATGCCACCAGCTACCTGGGTGCCCAGGAGTGAGTTGAGCAGATAAAATACACCTCTTTCCCTTTTCATAACTAAATGTGATTCCACTAAAAACTCTTCTCTATCTTTATCATCACCTTGGGTTCATTAATAAAATTAACTATCCTTACTGCCCAGACTGTGTAGCTGGCACACTAGGCTCCAGAACCTTTAGCCGTGATTAAAACATGCCTAGTAGCCCGGGCGCGGTGGCTCACGCCTGTAATCCTAGCTCTCTGGGAGGCCGAGGTGGGCGGATCATTTGAGCTCAGGAGTTCGAGACCAGCCTGAGCAAGAGCGAGACCCCATCTCTACTATAAACGGAAAGAAATTAATTGGCCAACTAATATATATAGAAAAAAATTAGCCGGGCATGGTGGCGCATGCTTGTAGTCCCAGTTGCTTGGGAGGCTGAGGCAGCAGGATTGCTTGAGCCCAGGAGTTTGAGGTTGCTGTGAGCTAGGCTGACGCCACGGCACTCACTCTAGCCTGGGCAATAAAGTGAGACTCTGTCTCAAAA
>VSMD01027965.1:0-46038 GCA_008750895.1 Mirza zaza | reverse complement strand
AAACAACCAAAAAAGGGAGCCTCATAAAAAAGTCACTGAATTTGTTTATATAATGCTATTTATGGCACTATTCACCATGTGCCCCAACATTTGTGTATGAAATCTCAGATAAGAATTAAATCTTTCTCTTTTTTCCTGGAGAAATTCTATGAAATGTTCTGTGGTCAAGAAAAACAATATGCCTGACTGTTTTTTTCTCCACTTCCCACTTTGGCCATCACAATTCTCTGGGTCAAAGGTATAGTTCAGTTTTAAGGCTCTTGTTTCCTGGGTATCTGTGTTCTAAATTATTTTTTCTCCCAAATTCAAGGAAAGTATCCTTAAGAATTTATTGAGACTCATCTGTTTACCAAAAGAACAACAGATACTGGGAATAATAGTGATGAACGAAACAATCTGGGTTTATAATCTAGTGGATGAGACAAATGTTAAATAAACATGTCAGTAAGTCTTCTTTGGTCTAGATATTGTAAACCTATTTTGTTATTAATTTATATATTTTTCTCCTTGTATTATCTAGAGATGAACCATGGAATTTCTTTATGTAATATTTATGTACAAACACACACATATAGTGTGTGTATATATATTTATATGTAAAGGATATATGAATATATGTGTTATACTTTATGTAAAAAAGTTATATGTATATACCATATACAGTACAGTATGTGTTATATATAGTGTAATGTGTGTGTATATATATCCTATTTTATAACTAGACTTTTATTTATTCTGATCACCATCACATCCTTTGTGGGATGAGTTGGAATATATGTATACCTACATATATACACACACATATGCCCATACATATACAAACATATACATAGTGAATGAATTTGAATTACAACTCTCAGCATTACATATTAGCTCATTTTTCTTAATGCTTTTTTGTTAAATATTGAAAATTAAGTAAATTATGCATTATATGTCTATATATATGCATTATATATCTTTAAAGTTCTTTATATTATTGAAACCTTTAAATCTGTACCCCCATAATATGCTGAAATAAAAAAAAAGTTCTTTATAATTTTAAATTTTATTTTAATTTTTTATTTTAGCATATTATGGGGGTAAAAATTTTTAGATTACATATATTGCCTTTGCCCCACACATTATTAAATTTAAAAAGTAATTTGGGGCAGTTTTATGGTGATGAAACTGAAATTGAAAGTTATAAAAAGCTATTATTCTCTACACATTGGAATAAGAAGCATATTATTGTCACAACTTCTACATGTTGTCTATATGATTCTTTATTCACAGATGGTGCTTTACTAATGCACCATTTAATTGCCCTTTCAAACTTTTTAAGCTCCCATGTGGTTTAATTTGGAAGCTATTTTTGAGGAAAATGTTACCATGTTCATCCTCTTGGAAAATTAGATACAAAATAAAGATTCTACAATATAACTGTCAACTGTCTAAAGCAAAGAGAGATAAATATACTGTATTTTGATTGAGAAATAATGAAGGTATAAATGATGCTTTATCGGGAAGAACTGAGTTTGCTGTCAGACTGGACAACTTCAGTATGGCAATTCTGCCACTGAAGGCACATTTTGAGTAGCTTAAAACTCAGGATCTTAATGTAGTCCCCTAAGTCACTGACCTTTTAAGCGAGAAACTTAATGGAAAGTTGTAGTTTTATTCCTTTTTAATATGCACCCATGGGTGGTGCAGTTCAATTACATGGTGGAAGAATATTACATTGATGTCCCTGTTGGAAAGGTTTTAAAATTTGATCAATTTTCTTTCAAATAATATTCTAAAGACCCACCTCTGTCTGTCCATGCGATATATAGCAGCAGAGTGGATTAAGTTCGTTTAAAACCACTTAGCATTGTTTATGAGCCAGAAGAGCAGCGGGGATTTTGATTGACATTATTATTTATTATTTTTGAATGCTGGTGGTTCATTTTCATGGCAGAGTCCCCTCTATGTTTATTGACATTCATAAATGAAACAGCTCTGCTTTGCTGACTATTTAATTGCTAATTTAATTTTCCTAATAACTTGCTTTACAGGAACTGGATTTTGAAGCCAAAACAAGTTACACACTACGGATTGAAGCTGCAAATAAAGATGCCGACCCTCGCTTTCTAAGCTTGGGGCCATTCAGCGACACGACAACAGTGAAGATAATCGTGGAAGATGTGGATGAGCCCCCCGTGTTTTCATCACCCTTGTACCCCATGGAGGTGTCGGAAGCCACTCAAGTTGGAAATATCATTGGCACCGTAGCGGCTCATGACCCAGATTCTTCCAACAGCCCTGTGAGGTAAAAGCCCACTGCTCTCCTCTTCTACAAGTTCACATCAATGTGCCTTCATTCACAACTTCGTTTTTACATTAAGACACTTTTTTGTTCATTACACATAAAAAAACATTTTATATATGTATCAGGTCATAGCAACAGAGGTGAAGCAGGATCAGAACAACACGACATTGTACTAATTAAAAAATGTCATCCAAGGCCATTATTACGTAGCCATATCTTTAGGCTTCCACTGTTATCCACAAGCCAGGGAGGATATTGGTATTTAACCAATTATCCTGAGCCTCTTTAAGCAAACTGTGTTCAAAACTGAAGTGATGCATGTCCTTGCTGCAGGGTAAATGCATATGTTAGAAAAATAATTGTATCAACAATTTAAATTAAAGATTAATTTTAAGTAAATGTTTTATATTAGTCCACTTAGTATATATTCATTTAGTTTATTATTTCCACTTATAAAAATAAAATAGTACCTTGTCTGTGTATAAAGACTATTAAAAATATTCTTTCAATAGTCTTGTATCTAGACTAGAAACATTGTTAAAGCCAAATAATCTCTTTAGGACTAACACAATGATGATATGTAAGCATTTCAAAATATGCCAGTATTCCATCTTGCACTGTTTATCTGTAATTTATAATCTAACATCTACATGTTTGTTTGTGTGTATGCATGTGTTTTTTGTCTGTAATCCTTATTTTTCTGAGTTAATATTATAAATAGAATGTACTTGAAAGAAATTGTGCATTATAATATATGTCTTAATTTGGGCTCTCAAGATGCTTCACTTTTCAATGTGAAGGTTTGATTTTGATTACAAAGACTATCATGTAAAAAAAAAACAATAATTGTTTTATATTCAGATATGGTAAACTTATAAGCTAACCACAGACTTTTAGATTTAAATGATCTTTAAGAATGATAAATGTTTTTGAGCTAACTTTTGAGCTAAGTCTTGACATTGGCTATAGAGCGTCATGAAAAGTATTTATAATTTAGACAATAATTCTTGGTTAAGAAAAACTGATAATGCTCTTTTCTCCCTTAAGTAATACATTGATTTTAAATATATATGTATATATATATATTTGAAATCTCAATATTTTAAAAATAATCATACATTTGGTTAGTTTAGCTAGTGCCTTCCTTTTCTTTTCTTTTGCCTAACATTAAAAGAAACTAGTAAAGAGGTGGTACAGAATAATAGTTATTTAAGAAATGAAATCATATTCATTATTTCCCTATCTCTACAAAAATTTCAGGATATATGGATGATTATACTATTTTCAATGTGGTGATCATAAATCATTTCTAAGATTATACTTTCTGTGCACTAGAATATTTGTAAACCACAAATGTGCCAGATAGAATAAGCCTTTCCTCCATCCCTCTAATAACTCTGCCTTCGTTGTCAAAAATGCTTCCTGACTAGAGCTCAGCCCCACCTATCCAGTCACATTGACTTGGGCACACTTGAATTAGGTTTTGTTATAGCATTCCATCTCTCAGTGAAACACTTAAGTCACCTGCCCTCATGAACAGTCAACCATGGCACAATTGTAGGCATAGATTAGCTACTTAGGATAGTTTGACTATGCTTAAATCATTTAAATTAATAGGGAGGAAGAAAGACATGCTTACATGAAGTTGGAGATATGAAGAAAGAGACACATTAATATACATTATAATTTAGTACTAAAATGAGTGAGGAAGCCAAGTGCAGTGTGGTAGTGCACCTGTATTCCCAGCTACTCAGGAGGCTGAGGCAGCAGGATCACTTGATACCAGTAGTTCAAGATTGCAGTGTGTAATGGTCACACCTGTGAATAGCCACTGGACTGTAGTTTGGTCAACATAGCAAGACTTCATCTCTAAAAATAAATAAAATAAAATAAAAAAGGATTTAAGAGCATTTTGATTGATTGCATTGATATTTTTGTCTTGTTCTTATTTTTCCTTTACTTTCTTCCCTTGTGTGCCATACTATTGAAGCCTTCAGAGAAAATATTTCACTTTTTAAAATATTTTGTTTGAAAAATAATAGTATTATAGAATAATCTGTGGAAGAAGGAGGAAATATAGGCCCAGGTGGGTAGTGTCTTGAGTCAGAAAGAAATGAAGTGAACTCCAGGACTATTCTCTGAAGCACAGAGATAGAATGAGTCAAAGACTGAACTCTACTGATTTTAAAGGTGAAGATCTCTGTGGCCTTTATCAGTGAAAGAGTAGGTGGCCAGCATCGTATTTTTACCTTGTTTTCATTTTCTTTTCTTTTTTTCCAAAGAAACTTAGGGCTGTCAAGAAAAACTTATTTAAATTGATTTAGAGGTACTCATTTTTCTTTTCTTTTCTTTTCTTTTTCTTTTTCTTTTTTCTTTTTTGTTACAAGGCTGAAGGGGATTCCCCCTTCTGAATCTCCAAGGTCCATTAAGTCACTTTGTATGACCATGCATACCCATTGCTTAGCTCCTGATTATAAGAGAGAACATGCAATATTTATTTTCTTTTTGTTCCTGGGATACTTCACTTAGAATAATGTCCTCCATTTCCATTTGATTTGTTGCAAAAGACATTATTTCATTCTTTTTGATGGCTGAGTAATATTACACTTTGTGTTGTGTGTGTGTGCGCACGCGTGCGCTTGTGTGTGTGTGTTCTACATTTTCTTTATCCACTCATCAGTTGGTGGAAACTTAGGTTCCATATTTTTACAATTGTGAATTGGGCTATGATAAACAGATGGGTGAAGGTGTCTTTTTTATAAAATGACTTCTTTTCCATTGGATAGACCCAGTAGTGGTATTGCTATTAATAGATAGAATGGTAGGTCTACTTTTAGTTCTTTGAGAAATCCCCATAGTATTTTTCATAGAGGTACTAATTTATGTTCCCACCAACAGTGTTTAAGCACTCCCTTTTCACCATATGGGAGCCAGCATCTATTGTTTTTGACTTTTTAGTAATGGTCATTCTGACAGGGGTCATGTGGTGTCTCATTTTGGTTTTGATTTGCATTTCCCTACTGATTAGTGATGTTTAGCATTTTTTCATGTTTGCTGGCCATTTATTTCTCTTCTTTTGAAAAATGTCTGTTAATGGTTTTTGCCTACTTTTTGGTGGGGCTATTTATTTATTTTTATTGCTAATTTGTCTGAGTTCCTTATGAGTTCTGGATATCAGATGTATAGCTTGTAAATATTTTCATATTTACTTCCATTACATAGGTTATCTGCTTACTCTGTTGATTATATCTTTTGCTGTGCATAAATTTTTAGTTTAATTAAGACCTATTTATCCATTTTTATTTTTGTTAAATTTATTTTTGCGGTCTGAGTCATGAATTCTTTTTTTTAGGCCAATGTCAAGAATAATTTTTCCTAGGTTTTCTTCTAATATTTTCATGGTTTCAAGTCTTACATTTAAGTCTCTACTCCATCTTTCGCTAATTGTGGCATATGGTGAGAGATAGGGGTCCAGGTTTATTCTCCTGTATGAGACTATCCAATTTTCCAAGAATCCTTTTTGGAATAGGGTGTGCTTTCCCCAGTGTATGCTTTTGTCTACTTTGTCCAAGATCAGTTGGTTGCAGGAAATTACTTTACTTATGGGCTTTCTATTGTGTTCCATTGGTCCACTTGTCTATTTGTATAGCAATACCATGCTATTTTATTTACTCTTGCCTTTTAATATAATTTGAAGTCAGGTAATGTAATGCCTCCAGATTTTCTCTTTTCGCTCAGGATTTCTGCAAAGATCATTCAGCTGCAGACTGTTTAATTTTCATGCATTTTTATAGTTTTGAGAGTTCCTCTTGGAATTGATTTCTAGCTTTGTTCCACTATGATCTGAGAAGATACATGGTATGATTTCAATTTTTTCAAATTTTCTGTGACCTGTTTTGTGGCCTAACATATGATCTACCTTGGAAAATGTTTCATGTGCTGATGAGAAGAATGTCTATTCTGTAGTTTTGGAGTAGAATGTTATGTAAATGTCTCTTAAGTCCATTTGTTCTAGAGTCCTGTTTAAACTCAATGTTCCTTTGTTGATTTTTTGCCTTAATGACCTCTCTAATTCTGTCAGTGGAGTGTTGAAATTCCCTATTATTATGTTCTTATGTATTTAATTTCCAAGCCCCATGATTGGCCAGAATATAGCACCATTCTGAGTATTATGTGTCTTTTATAATTTGCCCACCAACCAGAGAGCTTACCTAGACCACTATTTGGTGTATACTTTGCTTTCCTCTTTTACCATAGGGAAACTAAAACCGAGGTCAAAGCCAAAGGTAGAAATTAGGTGATATTTGAGATTACTTAATTGGAAGCAACAATAAAAAAAGTTGTTTATAAAGCAAAAGTGGATAATAGAGGGCAAACACTTTCTGCTTTGCTATTATTTTAAGTAACTGTTGATTATTTTATGTACATTTTAGCCCTGAATACTAAATATCAGGCTTTATCTATTAAACTTCTTTTTTCTCATCCAAGATGGTAAAAATTGCAAGAGCTGTCTAGAGAATTCCAGACTCATTTTTCATGTAAGCATTGGCAAACTAATCAATGACAGAGCATACATTTATTAAGAACCTGCTTTGTGCAAGCCACAGGGGGAGATACTGATAGGAAAACAAAGATAAATAAAACATTTTCTCTGACCTCAAGGAACTTACAATCTGGATGAAATAAAAAGATCCCATGGAAGTTAAGAAATATAAGGGGGGAAAATGCCAGCTGTATGTAACATAGTAAATTGTGAGATAAATAATAATCACTCTGAGTTCACCAGTCATGAGACTTCATTTGAAGGAATGACAGCATAAGTAGGACTTTGAGGATGGCAGGGTTTGGACAAGCCAAAAAAAAAACAAATTATGCAAAGTTTGCTTATATTTTATTTAGTTATACTCTAAGAGTCTACTGCTAAATTATGAAATCAGAAAATTCATTTCTGTAGCCCAAATTCCCTATGCTAAAAGTAGTCAATGAGTTGAAACATGATATTATTACAAATAAGATCAGATATGAAGATGGATGAATATAAAATAATACACATCATTCTCAGCATTTCTAACAAATATAGAAATATGTTTACATTTATATTCAAGGATTCTTGGATAATATTTATCCATGGGCTTTTTTGGCATTCTGGTATTGTATATCCTCAGATAAAAAGTGATAAAATAATATCAGAAATTACATTATGTAGTGCGACTAGTATGAACACATTTGTGGTGTTTGAATAATTCAGTGTGTATTTTTTAAGTTGCTTGTATACATATATGTATTTCTGTCAGGTTTCAGTATGAAATGTTGGTTCTTAGTGTGCTCATGGCTGAAAAATGACCAGACATGCCAAAGTAAGGCAAGCGTGAAAATGAGGTTTATTGAGGAGAGAAAGATATGATTATAGAGCAAGAGCAAGATACAGGTTTACAGAGCATTACACATATGCCACAGATGATGACCAGACCCATTGTCACAGCAAAGGAAGAGCAAAAGGAAGGGACAAAAAAAAAGGGGGGCGTTGGTTATGGTCTCAGTCTTATTTTTTAGTGCCCAGATAGGGACCTCCCTATGGCTCGGACATCATCATGGAACCACTTTTATTGCACAGTTGAGAGTTGCATGACCTGAGTCTTCACCACCCATACGGGATGTTCTAGTTCAATTTCTAGACTCTAGGGTACCTATGTGGCTTGCCCCAAGGGCTAGAGAGTCCTTGCATTCTTTTGCAATTAGCGTGCTAAGTTCTGATGGACAGATTTGTAGGGCATTCCCTCTTCCCCTAGGTATGGCAATTGCTGAGGATAGGATTAGGGTGGGGCAGGACCAATATGGGGGCCTGAGGCCCACCCTTATCCTTCTTCCCAGGTGAGGCAATTGCACCAAGGAAACAATACACACTTTCGTCCCTAGGAGGCTTGGAATCCCTCACAGTCTACCTAATATTTCTACATATTAAATCTAAATTATTTGTGAACATCTGGTTTTTATAAGAAACTTAGCCAGCCAGAAAAATAGTATTAGCAATAAAACTGATTAATTTGAAAAGTAGCAGAAATCAATTTTGTGAGAAGTACTCTATTTCAAAATTCTACTCATATTAACATAACAACCACTAAAAATGAAAAAAAAGAAAGTATATGTGTAGGTATGGTGAAAACATAAAATTTGTTTTTTTAGACTAATGTATTAATACTTACTATTTAGAGATCATTTTCTTGGCTAAGGAACTGTTCTTCTCAGGGGACTTTATACACTAGCTAATGCTTCCGATATCAGCCCCAGTTTGTTGCATATCCAGAGGAACTCATAGAAAATAAGTAACCCCTTTAATACTGGATGATCCCAAGGCCTTGTCCTTAAGAATTATAATAACCACCAGGATGGTTCCGGATGGTCTGTCTCCTATTTGGCCTTGCCAAAGTCTCCTGTCTCTTCTTAAGCTAATACTTCATTCTCTCTTCACACTTGCCCTGACTTCCTTCATTATGCTCTAGCATAGAAACTTGTTAATTCCCTCCTAAATATTTATTATTTAGGTTGCTATTTTTAAAAATTATTTGTTTATGTGTTTCCTGAAATAGAGTGTTACTTGCAGGTGCTCAAAAATAATTGCTGAATATATAAATGAATAAAAGGAAGATATAAGAAAATCATAATAAATCATAAATTATCATATATATATAGCCATATAAAACCGTGTGTGTGTGTGTGTGTGTGTGTGTGTGTATACATGAGGCTGTGCTATTTAGAGAGATCTAAGTGGGGATTACAGCTATTAACAAATACACACAACTTATAAGTATAAGCTGCAGAGTTTATAATTTAGAAATGATAAATATTTGAATTATAGAAACTTTGGTTACCCACGTTTCTTCCAAACATATAGAGGTTGCAGTTATAACTAGATCGCTAAATGGTTAGTTATTTTTCTATGAGGCGAATAGTGGTTGAAGATATTTAACGTATTAAATGGCTTCTCAATTTTAATATCCTTTATTCTAATGCTGGGATCTTTGAGACTATTGATAATTGAAGCAAGTGTTTTAGTCATTGATTTAACCCTGTGGGGAATTATAGGAACTCATTTAGACAGATGTATTTCAAGTTCAAGCCTTTTTTGCTTTAAAAATTCTAGATTCTGCTTTTTTATCAATATGCAAAGAATATCTTACTAATGTAGAGATTTGACAAAATAAACAATTCAGGGTTTTAGTATCGATTCAGCTGATGTATGAGTGTGTGGGTATTGTTATAATTGTCTTATCAGATATTCATATCAATTGTTCTGTTATCATTATGCATACATAAATGTGTATATGTGTAATATATACGTACATGTATGTAATCCTGTTCTAAGTAAGCACACTCTACCCTATCTCTCACATTAAATGCAGCTATCAAACCTGGATTGAATGCAGCTATTCAAGACCCTTAAAAGCAAGTATTAGCAGGCAGTCTGGGGAAAAAGATCATAACTAAAATGATCTCAAAACTGTGATGTGTTTACCATTATTTTCCCTCTATCATTCCCTGGCCTGGAGTAGGAACTAGAATAATATTAGCAAAATAAATTCAAAACAAGCTGAAGACATGAAATAATAAAGATAAGAGCAGAAATCAATGTATTTGAAAAGAAAGAATAATAATGCAGAAATCAATGAAACCAGAAGCTCATTCTTTGAACAAACCAAAGCACCAATAAAACTCTATAAACACTAACAGGAAAATAAGAGCAGGAACAAATTATAAATATTAGGAACAGAAGAGAAAATGTTATTATAGATGATGTAATCATAAAAGAAAGAAGATGACAGAATACAATGGACAAATCTACCCATGTAAGTCTTATAATTTAGATACAATTTGGCAACTTACATTAAATGGATCAGTTTTTTAAAAAGTATGCACTTTCAAAACTCACCTAACATGAAATAGAAAACATGAATAATTCCATAATTATTAAATTAATTACATTTGTAGTTAAAAACTTTCTGAAAAAGAAATATCCAAGTCCAGATGGTTTCTCTGTCATATTTTACAAAATCTTTAAAAAATTATCAAGTGTATACAGTGTTCTCCAGAAAATACAGGAGAGGGAACACAATGCAACTCTTTTACAAATTCAGCATTTACCTTACTACTGCAACCAGGTAAATACAGTATAAGAAAAGAAAACTTTAAATTGAGAGCCCTCATGCCAATATTTTCTACAATATATTAGAATATTAAATCAAACAATATATAAAAGAATAATGCACCATGATAAAGTGTGCTTTATCCTAGGAGCACAAGGTTGGTTTAATATTAAAAATTAGTTAATAATTTACCATATTAAGATACTAAAGAAGTAAAATCATATGATCAGATAAATTAATATAGAAAAATGTATTGGCTAATGTAACATTTATTTCTGATAAAAACTCTTAGCAAGCTAGGTATAGAATGGAACTTCTTCATCCAGATAAAATGGATTTAAAATAAGATAGCTAATATTGTGATCAGTGGTGCAAGATAAAATGCTTCTTCTCCCCCAGTTCAAAAATAAGAAAAATATATCCATTTCATCATTTATATTTATCATCATATTGGAAGTGCAATAAGGCAAGAAAAAGAAATAAAAGTCATATAGTTTGGAAAGGAAGAAATAAAACTCTTCTTGTTTTTATACAACACAATTGTTGTATACATAGAAAATCCCAAGGAAATGATAATAATAATAATAAAAAACTCAAACAATAAGTGATTTACCAAGAAAGCAGAATACAAATACAATGAAAACCAATTATCAGTTTATATATTAACATGAACAATTAGAAACCAACTACATATAGAAACACAATTTACAATAACTTCAAAAAATAAAATACTTAGGTATAAATCTAACAAAACCTGTATAGGACCTGCATGTTGAAAATTATAAAACCCTAATGAAAGCAATCAGGGAATGCCAAGCAGAGAAATGTACTATGTTCATGATTTAGAAGACTCAATGTGCTAAAATTATCAGTTTTTCCCAAATAAGTTTATAGATTTAATGAAATCTCAATCAGAATCCCAGCTGTTATTTTTAGAGATATAGAACAAGATGATGCTAACATTTATATGGAAATACAATGGATTGAAAATAGCCAAACAATTCTGAAAAGGAAGCATAAATTCAAGAAATTAGTCTATCAGATTTCAACACTTACTATACAACTACATCAATCAAGACACTATTGTATTGACAAAGTGAGGTAGTACACTCTAGAAATGAAACCACATACATATTGTAAATTTACTTTTTACAAAGGTGCAGATGCAATTTAATGGAAAGGGATGGGCTTTCTAACAAGTGGTATAACAACTAAGCAATCATATGAAAAAAAATGAACTCTAACCTACACCTTCCATCTTCTGCAAAACTTAAAATGGCACACTTATCTAAATATAATACACAAAACTATAAATATTTTAAAGAAGAACATACTGAAAAATATTCATGACCTAAGGTGGGGCAAAAAATTCTTAAACATAGGAAATTCTTAAACAATAGGAAAATCCTTAAAAGAAAAAAAAATTGATATATTGGGCTTCATTAAGATTAAAAACATGTGCTTGTTGAAAGGTACTCTTAAGAAAATGAAAAGATAAGCTACATATTGAGGAAAGTATTTCAAATTACACATTCAACAAAGGCCTTGAATTAAATATGTGTGGAGTGAGCTCTCAAAACTTCACATGATGGAAACAAACAACCAAATTAAAAAACAGACAATGTTCTTAAACACATATTTCACCAAAAAGGATATGAATATGACAGATAATCACATGAAAGTATGGTTATCATCTTTTGCTATTAGGAAGATGCAAATTAAAAGCAAAGTCTGAGGAGATTTTAGAGTAACTGGAACTCTCATATATTTCTGGTGGTAATGAAGCAATGCTGAAAAATAGTTCAGCAGTTTCTTACATATTTACCATGTGTTTTAGTGATCCCACACCCTGGAGAAGAGAAAAATGTGTTGAAATAAAATTTGCACATGAATACTTATAGTAACTCTGTTTGTCAAAACTGAAATCAACCCAAATATCTTTTAATAGATGAGTGAATGAGTAAACATGCTGTCATATATTCATTTGAGCATTAAAAATATGGGCACAAAAGTAGAATGAATCTCAGTTATTACAATGAGTGAAAAAAAGTCAGTCCATTTTCAGAAGGTTACACTCTGTATGGTTCCCTTTAGATGACATTCACAAAAAGATGTCATTATAGTGTTGGCTAGCAGATCAGTGTTTGCCAGGGCTTAGTGGTGGGGAGGGCTGCAACTGTGCAGAGATAGAACAAGAAAGTTTTGTGGTGATAGAACAGTTCTATATCCTGATTTCAGTAGTGGTTTTGTAATTCACACATGTGCATTAAAATTCATAGAACAGTACACCAAAAAATCAACATTCCTGTTATTTTAATATTAATAATAAAATAAAATTTTAAAATTGTGAATTATCTCTTTTGAGAATTGTTCAAAGGGATGTATAAATCCATTACTTTAGATAGCCAAGCTTTATGCTCTGAATCAGGAATGAACATTGGAAAGATTATTTAGTGGGCATTCTTCTTATGTTTAGACCTTAGTTTCAGAAATGGTACAATGAACAGCTTCATAAAACTCATTAATGAGTTTTCACTCATTGTTTATTCTTTATTGATAAAGTGTATTGAAGCTACTGTATAACATATCAGTAACGTAATGTAATTTTTTTAAGAACCTACTAGCTTTGGCTGTCCAGTTTTCAAGTAGGCTCATAGTGCCCTACATGAGCAATCGAATATAATGAATTATTGGTGCCCGTTTTCCAAGGCTAGGTCATAAAAGTGTTGAAGCTTTCATCTTCTTACATATTTTTTAATTACTCACTCTGGGGGAAGCAATCTGTCCTACCATGAGGACACTCAGAGAGAGTTACTCAGAGCAGCCAACTTGTCAGCACCAACTAGTCATCCATGCCATACACATGGAATCCATATGAACATGGAACTTTGGAACTGGGTCCTCCAACATCAGTCAAGTCATTGAATGATTGCAGACACAGCCAACATTTGACTGCAACCTCCTGAGAGGTTATGAGTGAAAGCTACCCTACAAATGCACCCTCAAATTCCTGTTTCAACATTGGCCTAGGCAAAGTGTTTATGAAGAAGTCCCCAAAGGCAATCACAGCAGCAACAAAAATAAATAAATGGGACATGATCAAACTAAAAAGCTTCTTCACAGCCAAAGAAACAGTCATGAAAGTAAACAGACAACTTACAGAATGGTAGAAAATTTTTGCATCCTACGCATCTGATAAGGGGCTGATAACTAGAATCTACTTAGAACTCATGAAAATCAGCAAGAAAAAAATCAAATAACCCTATTAAAAAGTGGGCAAAGGACATGAACAGAAGCTCTTCTAAAGAAGACAGAAGAATGGCCAATAAACATATGAAAAAATGCTCAGCATCTCTAATCATCAGGGAAATGCAAATCAAAACCACAATGAGATATCACCTAACTCCAGTGAGAATGGCCTTTATCCAAAAGTCCCCAAACAATAAATGCTGGCGTGCATGCGGAGAGAGAGAAACACTCCTACACTGCTGGTGGGACTGCAAACTAGTTCAACCTCTGTGGAAAGCAATATGGAGATACCTTAAAGCGATACAAGTGGATCTACCATTTGATCCAGCAATCCCATTACTGGGCATCTACCCAAAAGATCCAATGACACTCTACAAAAAAGACACCTGCACCTGAATGTTTATAGCAGCACAATTCATAATCGCAAGGCTGTGGAAACAGCCCAAGTGCCCATCAATCCAAGAATGGATTAATAAAATGTGGTATATGTATACCATGGAGTACTATTCAGCTCTAAGAAACAATGGTGATATAGCACATCTTATATTTTCCTGGTTAGAGCTGGAACCTATACTACTAAGTGAAGTATCCCAAGAATGGGAAAACAAACACCACATATACTCACCAGCAAACTGGTATTAACTGAGCAGCACCTAAGTGGACACATAGGTACTACAGTAATTGGGTATTGGGCAGGTGGGAGGGGGGAGGGGTGGTGTATACATACATAATGAGTGAGATGTGCACCATCTAGGGGATGGTCACGCTGGAAACTCAGACTTGTGGGGGGAGAGGGGGAAAGAGCATTTTTGAAACCTTAAAATTTGTACCCCCATAATATGCCGAAATAAAAAAAAAATCAAAAAATATAAAATATATTAAATGAGTACTGTTTTTTGTAAGCCATTGAGTTGGAGGTATTACAATGCAATATGCATAAACAAGAAGTGATAATAATGAGAAATTGAGGTTATCAAGGCAAATTGATATTGAGAAGATATTGCTAGCATCAATAGATTGTAGGTCTTTATCAGCATGAAACATTGCTGGGGTGGGAGGTGGTGAACAGAGAATAAGAAGCTTAAAGTAGTTTTCAACAATAGTGCATATATGAGAACTCACAAGCCAAGGGTATGTTTATAAGAATCTATGACTGAATTGGGGCAGAGGAACAGATCATTGGAGAACATAATGAAGAAGCCAATATGTTTGATGGAACATAGGTGTAGTTGAATTAGTTACTAATTATCATGCCTAAGTGCCTGTGTGTTAGTATTTCTGTTTGTTCTTTTGTTTGCTTAATTATTTATTTTTAAATGATATCTTTTCTTTCACTCAACTAGAAAGACTGTGAGGGGAATTTGAAGGTGATTATTAATGAAAGGAAGATAAATTTTGTAGGAGACAAATAATAGTATGAAATAAGAATACAAGTGGAGCAGTAATTTTTCACTGATGTTTAGATTACAGATATTTTGAGAAAAGGCTTTTATATGTCTAACTATTTGTGCAATTTTAGAGGTTCTACTTTGAAACCATCTTTAGAACCTTGGTCAAGGCCCTCAAGTAAGAGATACCAAAAAAAAGGGGAGGGGGAGTTAATAACCAGTTAGTATGATCAAAACAAAAGATGTTACTAAGTATATGTGAATGAACAAGATGTCTACATGTATTTCATTTTAGCAGGGCCTATAACAATGGCAGGGCTACAAAATCTATTGTAGATGGTTTTCAGTAGTCAAAATGATAATAATAATAATAATGATAAGCAATAATAATCTTAATGAATTTGAAGCTATAAGCTATAATGACATATTCAAAGACAATGTGAAGATAACTATACCATGGTGTTCATTGTGTCCTGTATGACAGAAAAGCAAGCAGATTAGTGGCATGCAGATTATAAAACATCTATTATTTGGGTAAAATTTCAGCTAAGCCATCTATTTATGTTACTAACATGACAAATCATGAAGTCAGCAGGATTGTGTGACTGGCTATGCAATTAATAAAATAATTTTAGCAGATTTTAATACAACACAAATGTTGCTTTTTTTAAACATGTTCAATTAGGTATTCAATTGACAGAAACACAGACTTGGAGAGATACTTCAATATTGATGCCAACAGTGGAGTTATTACAACTGCCAAATCTTTGGACCGAGAGACAAATGCTATACATAATATCACAGTCCTTGCAATGGAGAGCCGTAAGTCGTGAAGTTTCAAACTGAATTAAGATAGAGGATAGTGAGAGTGGAGAACAGGTTGTTATGAGGTTGTAAACTCAGCTTGAATTATATTATTTGCTTATTTGAATTGAACAAAAAATTGAATATCCCAAATTTCTAAGCTTTGACATATATTTATAGTCACTGGCTTTATATACTAACATTTACAAAATTAATGAAAAGAGATGTCTAAAAAATAATGGGCCTGGATTATCTTCAGAGGGCTTCTTGTTGTCTTCTGGTCATAATTCAGATATCTTGTTATGCTGATATGGAATTGGTGAAATAGCTTAAAATAATTAGTTAATTGATCTCTAACCAAGATACCCAGATTTGAATATTCTGATATTTGAATATTCTGATATTCTCATCCCTGATAAGAAAACTGTTGAAAAAAGAATGCATAATTATGTGTATATATTCATATTATATATTTAATGTATATGCATATATAATATTTTATATCTATTTATAATATAAATGCATGTTCATCATATAAATATGAGCTCAAGCATCAAAGAATATTGAAATTCATGGTTTACCATTTATTCTTCTTTCAACAATTTTATCAGGGACTAAAAAATACACATATAAATACTACATATATATGTACTCATATTTACACATATACATGCATGTGTATATATACACAATATATACATATACATAAATATGTATACATATTTGGATCAGATTATCTGTAGCTTCCTTTAAAGAATACAGCATTAGATTCTAGATTACATTTGGGGGCTTGGTCATTTTATTATTAGAATTGTGCTTTAGAGAGTTATACATTTTTGGTTGATTCTAATTGTTTCTAATATATGTTTATGGATTAAAATGGAAGTGGAATAACAGCTTATCTACCAGTGCAAATGATAAGACATTTTCTTATTTATTAGAGAATCCATCTCAAGTAGGAAGAGGCTACGTGGCCATCACTATACTTGACATTAATGACAATGCCCCTGAATTTGCCATGGACTATGAGACCACTGTCTGTGAAAATGCCCAGCCAGGGCAGGTAAGAGTTTTCAGAACACCTTGCTTCTAGTTTGCGATTTCTTTACAAATATCCAGCAGCAGTTCCCTTTGAAATTCTTCCAGCTTTAATATAAAATACAATCAGCTTGTTTCAGCAAAGCTAACACTTTGATGTATAGCATGAACTAATATTAAAGGAACTTTCAAATTTTGGTTTAATTGGGGTGATGAAAATTCCTCGGGAAGAAAAGGTAAACATTGTAAAAGTCCTGTTAAATGGCTAAGGGCTTAGACTCCTTTAAGTACAAATACAGCATATTAAGCTTGATTGGGCTGTTTCTCACATTATAAGACAGGGTTCAAATGTCTTGAAGTTCTAAGAATTAAGCATAGTTCAATCTTGGTTTGGTTTGTTCATCCATTGTTCATTGTCTTGTGATGTTTACTGGGATGTCTAATCAATTGGACCAGCTTATTTCTCAGGTTCACAAAAATAAATGCAAACATGAACTTTGAAAAGGGCAGGATCTGTTTTTCATAGCCCTTTTTTAGATTGGGTTCATATTAATACATCTGATCCTTTCCCTTAGCTCATTCAGGAAGATGGCATTTATTAGACACGTAAGATTGCTCTGTCTTGCCGCAAAAAACAGCATAGCGCACCAATAGGCTTTCATGTTTTTCATTGTTCATCCCTAGGTCATTCAGAAAATCAGTGCGGTTGATAAAGATGAGCCATCCAATGGACACCAGTTTTACTTCAGCTTAACAACGGATGCATCAAATAATCACAACTTTTCATTGAAAGACAACAAAGGTAAGGTGTTACTGTCTCTGGTGGAAGCAGCAGGTACAGACTCTCTAAGCAAGTACTTTTTCTCTCTCAAGAATGCTGATTATGGATTTTTTTCTTAACAGCAAGGACATTAATTAAAGGGCAATGAGCCCCTCAAGTAATTTTTATCTATGGATTTGCTGTCATGAAGGAAAACCAGCTATTTAAATCATGTTAGGTCTAAAGCCAAATAGGAGGGAAAGTTAGATCTCTCTCCTTTTTTATTCCAGACACTTGCTTCCTTATTTGTATAACAAGTTCATTATCCAAACAATCTAATATGTTGAGGGCCAGCTAAATGCCTACATAAGTACTATGATACACTACATAGATACAACTTGAAACATTAAAAAACGATGACTTCACACATTTTAACATAAATCAACTTTGACAAAAAGTAACCCATGCAAATAAGAATAATAAAATGATGATCTATTCTTGATGCTAAGAAATATAAAATAAAAAATAACGAAAGAACTCTCCCATATGCCTAACCACATTTTTTTGCTCCCAAAGTAGACACTCTTAGCAGTTTCCTAAGTGTCATTATAGAAATATTTTTACAAATACCTATAAGTACAAGTAATATTTTTATAAATACCTATAAGAAATATTTTCACAAATACCTATAAGTACAATAATATACATTGAAAATTATAAGAACTTTTAAAGAAAGTATGAGAACTTGTTATCTATTATCTAATTTTGATTTTATATATTTCAAAGTGTTTTCATTCAAGATACTTATTTTAGCAGATGAGCATTTGAGATTTATAACAATGTGGAAAATGTAATTCTTTTTCTGACTTAGATTTATTATCTGAATTTGGTTTCAGGGAAAATATATAGAAATAGATTTGCTAGTCAAATGCTGGCTTGTCAAAAAGACTTGTTTTCAAAAGACGAATGTTGTGAGGACTTTTGCCCAAGACCGCCACCTTCTTTAGTGCAAAAAATCCCACTTTGGCCTCAAAAATTCAATCATAAAATAATATTTTTTTCCTGATCTCCTTCTCCACTTACTGGGAACACTATCTTATAATCCCTTTAGTAATATAAAAGGAAGCAAATTCTCTATGTGGGTAACCCCAGACTCTGACTTAATCATAGTTGGAAGGGATGGCTCTCAGAACTTGGATTCAAGCTGAACAGACGCAGAGAGGGGAATCTATGACCTTCACAAGGAGAATGTAAATATAGCCCCTATGTGTCATCATCCAACACCACCATGATTGCTGTACAGCATGTATGTGAAAAGGTCTGCATTTATAGGACATCCACACTGCCACACAACTGAAAATTTGTCTATGTCCAACCTAGAGCTCCCCTGCCTGTACCCTGCAGGTAACATACAAATAGGGAGAAAGTCAGTTCTCATGTTGCCTCACTTCTTAGGGGGAAAATATAGAACATGATGAATTTTATGATATCTTTTCTGAGTGTAGGTTTTTTTTTTTTTTTTTTTATCACGTGTTGGGCATTTTAGCTTGTGCTCCTCAATTCATTGTGTGTGTGTGTGTGTGTGTGTTATTGTGATGTTAGGTTAGATTACAAATCAACAACTTTGTAAAACTTTTTGTATCAAATCATAGACACATGTAACATCTGAGTTGGTAGGAGACAAAGGCACAGATCTGTGTGTTAAGTGTATAGGGACATACTCAAGACAACACTTTTCAAAAAGTCCATGCTTGCTTTTACAGTGAGTAGCTTCTCAAATTCATAATTTTAAAATAAAATATTTATTTCTATAAAAGCCTACCAGATGGAATCCAAAAGTCAGTTTTATTATTATACTTTCTCATCTATAATTGCATGTAATATATTTTCTGCAGTCTGATGTGAGCTTGCTATTTTATGCTATTTGAGACGTAATAGATTTCAGCTTGCTCTTTCATTGCAGTATTGTTAATTCTTTCATGTCATCATTGGATAAGTATCTTTTTTGATGGTTTGGAATATATACACATAAGCACACTGAATGAAACTATGGTCCTGATCTTCCTTCATTTCCTTTATATTTTCATTAATAGCTATAAATTTTAAGAATCCCATAAATTCTCTAATTGGTTAATTAAGACAAGTTAGTTGAAAAAATTGCTAACAGTTAAAAAATCTATTTCTGACACCACAGTAATTAATATATGGTAGAGGCTTATTCATTACTTTTAAAAATTTATAATTACTATAAGTGTTTAGATGATATAGAATATTGAATATAAATTAAGCACAAATGACCTGTTTTATCACTGACAAAATGTTTATATACATGCAGTAACTACAAATATTAATATAGAATTTTTTAAAACTTTATAATAATTCTTTTTCTGAATGTCCTTTTCTATATACTCAATTTAAGGCTAAAGTGGTTTATTTTACTTGCTTCAATATTAAGCTTGAAACTTGTCAAAGAAATGATTGAAAATTTTATCTGTGCTATATAATGATGCCTCAAAAATATTTAACCTGTTAATTTTTACCATCCTTTCTATAAGTATGTGATTTGAAGTATTTATGTTTATTTTTTAATTTTTAATTATTAGGGTAGCTTTTACAAAGTTGCATTTAATGCGATAAATGATTCATAAACATTTCCATATTTTGTTTTGCTTTATAACTACTACTTTAGCTATAACCGTGTGGAATAACATAAATATCTTAAAAATGTATTACACAGGGCATATGTCTCTCTGTCCAAAGGAACTCAAAGGGAATTGTTGAATAAAAAAGATCTGCAACTCCAGAGCTTTCCCTAATTAAAGAATCAAAGTAAACAGAGTGACTTAACTAAAGTTTGGAGAGACAGATTCCATCAGAAATCTTGTGTTACATGTTTGCTTTCTTTGTCCTAGACAACACTGCCTCAATACTAACCAGGAGAAATGGATTCAGGAGACAAGAGCAATCAGTTTACTATCTGCCGGTTTTCATTGTGGACAGTGGATCCCCTTCACTTAGCAGCACCAACACCCTCACTATCCGTGTCTGTGACTGTGATGCCGACGGCATAGCCCAGACCTGCAATGCAGAGGCCTACGTCTTACCTGCCGGCCTCAGCACGGGAGCCCTGATAGCAATACTCGCCTGTGTCTTGACATTATTGGGTAGGTAATATTTCCAGGGCTTGCTCTGTAAGAGCAGTCAAAACAATAACAATGTATTACAATTTTCCTATTTTCTTCTCTATTTCTTTGTAGTACCTTTTGGAGAAAGCGTAAATATTCCACTGGGTAGTGTTTTGCTCACTAAGTAACACAATTGTTGGCCATACTTTCCAGTGGTATATTTAAAGTACAAATCAGAAAAAAATATATCAATTTCATTTTCAAAATAGCACTGCAGATAAATATTATAGGTTGTGCTTAAAATTTATATTTTTCAATTTTTTAAAATTTAACTTATCCTAGCTCTTAGCTTTAGAATACTCTACAGAGGAGATGCAGTAGACTAGAGAGAACATTTTCCATATTTTTTTGATAATTTGCTTACTTTAGAAAATTATGGCTTTATATTATATCTTTTTGAGAAAATATTTATGGTGGCTTAAATTTTTTGCACATTTTTAAAGACTGCAATTTCAGCAATGCAAATGTTTTAATTCCCTAAGTACTAACATATTTAATTGTACTTTTTAATGATTAACTTATTATTTGGTTAAATTATATTTATATCTCATATTAGAATTGCAGTTTTGTAAGAGATTATACAGCATATCCTTTTTAAAATTGGGAGACATCCAACGAGGACCTTGGGTAATGGGTTTATTCCTAAAGCAACATTTTTTTTCACAGTGTAACTTCCTCTAACAAGGACAACAAGTTCTTAATATTTCACCTGAGACTATACTGTGTGTTTTCTTGGAGTCTAATAGAATTTCTAAACCCATTTATAGCATATTTTCTTTTATAACAGCAGCACTTACAATGGCTGTTAGCATTTTATAATGTTTAAAAACTAGATTGGTGGAGTTAGGTAAATCCAGGTTTTATTTCTGGCACCAACATACACTAGTTCTGCATGAGGGGAATGTTAATTCCTCAATATATAGCTTCTTACTCTAAAAGGGGAAAATAATAGAACTAGCCTCATATGTTTGTTGTGATAATTAAATGAGATAATTCACGTAAATAGCAGTGCCTACTTTCATGTAAAGAAATAATTCATATAATTCATGTAAAGAAGAATACCTACCATATAGTGAACATTTAATAAATTTTAAGTGTTATTGAAGAAGCAAAAATTCTAAGCTAGGACCTAGTAAGCAATACATTGTAAATAGTCTAATAAAAATGGAAAATATTACCTTCAATAACTTTAGCTAAGCAAATCAATCTAGAAGCAAATAATTAAACTCCTTTTTTCAATAGAACTTCATATAGGTGCAGAAACTTTCAGAAATTCACTAGAATTGGCAAATAATTCTCAGTTGACGCCTGATTAGGGACTAGAATAAAGTTTGAAAAGGAACCATTGCAAACATTTTATTGGTCTACTGGATTCCAAAACATAATAATAAAGATGCATTAGTAAGCTGCATATTTGTTTTATAGTAGCAGAATAACCTACACAAGAAGACAAAAAAAATTCCCTTCATATTTAAATCCTTATTCATTAGCTTAAAATCACAGTTAGAAAAAATAATGAAAGCATAGGTAGATGGTGTATGCAAGACTACTTAAACTTAACCTGACAAGTTTATTACACACACCTTAGATGATGCTGTATTTTAAAGAGATAAGATAAAATTGTATTACCCAAATTTTCATTATCCTCAATAGTGAATTGACTTTTGGTTTTTTAAAGGGTGTCTGTCTGATGAAGCTTATTTTATTTTTAGTAAATACTTTCACCTGTGACTTGGGGATATCTTGCAACTTAGGTTCCTTGACCATTCTAATTAGTTAAGAATCATTAACTAGTTCTTTCTGAAAGTAAATTAAATAGAATTTTATTAGATTTCATTCTTGGATATACTATGTAGAGGTAAGTGTGTGTGTGTGTGTGTGTGTCTATAATGGTTTGAGAGATTTTGTCAAAATTTAGGTAAGTATGACTACTCTTTCTATTAAATTTGAACTATTAAGTAGAGACCAGGTTTGGTATGCCTCTTCCGTGTCTAAGGATCAGCTTGTCATGCCCTGTATTTTATTCATTTTTAAAAAGTTGCTGCAAATCTCCAAAAATGGAAGTCAATCCAGAGTCTATTGCACTGGAATACAGTTTGGAGCCACAGGCATCCGCTTGCAGTCTTCATTTCTATAGTGACTACATAAGAATCAGTATTTTCAAATGCTGGCATTTTAGCTCAAAAGTGTGGTCTCTGTGTTTTGTTTCCTAAGTTTTTACAAGAAGATAATCAGGAATTTTTATACCCTTCTGGTTCTGTCACCACTATTATCAGCTCTGGATTTTCACACAATAGGTGCTGAGGACAGCAAGATTGAAGTATTCACAGGTGGTGCAGGTGGTATACACAGCCTGACTGGAACTTGATTTCTAGTGCACAAATGACTCACTCTTTACAACACTTCAAAAAGTAGTGTGAATCTTTTCCGCAGACATTAGATCTCAGGATTGGTAACTCAAACCCTTTCAGACTTCTGAATGAATATTGCTAGAAAATAGGAAGGGGAGGAGGTGGGAATGGAGAAGAAGAACTTGAGAATCAAGTTCAATTAAGGATGAAACACTTGGGCTTTAGACTTAAAAAAAAAGTGTACTTCACTACATGCTACATTTGTGTTCCAATGATGTGGACAAGTTAAACCTACCTGTAACATGACAGAAAGTAATGCACTGAAGGTTCCCAGAAGTTTAATCCCGGAAGACATCCCAGAAATCAATTCTAACCCAAACCTCTACATCCTACAGAGGGGGAGATTGAGGTACAGTGAGGTTCAAGGATTTGCAGGAGTTTATATTAATAGACAAGTTAGTGGCAATGATGGGATAGATTCTAGGTCTCTTTGTTCACAGTCATTATTTTTGGATTAAACTACAAAAGAAACATGACTTGAAAATATAAAAATTGTTACTTCCATATAGCCCTGAAATTCATGTCATCATGTTTCATGTTTGAAATTCATGTTATCTGAAGTTGGATTTGTCAGTCTTCATTTTTATATGTATTCTTCTAACTTTATGATGGACTATTTTCAGATTTCTCTCTAATTCTCACTCTTGTTTTTACTACTCTCTCTATTTTATCTACATCTGAATTCTCTGAATGAAACAGATGATCTAAATATTAGAACATGAGGTTTCCTTTATTTACACCAAGTACAGTTTGAATAAGAGACATTATTGCCATATTCAAATTTCATAGTAATCAGTTAGGTGCCTTAATTATTTTTCATGCAGAAAACTTTCAGCAATATATGGCAAGATGCTCTAGCATTCCTAAAGCTTTAATAAAAATTATGACCCATCACTGACACCAATACCAATTTAATAATGCATTTTTATAGTAGTTAAATTCATATCTGTTGATATATAGTTATTTTTCCACCAGACTAAAAGCACTTTTTAAAGAAAAAAATACTACGAATGACTGACACATTAAACTATTACTCTAGTGTATTTTTCAAAAATAAAGAATCTCAACTTTGTTTTAGACTATGGTTTCAATATTAAATATTATACATGTATTCTGAGGATATTATAGCTAGATTCTTTCTTTTCCTCTACACAAAGAAGCTATTTTCTGCACACTAAAGCTGCCACTGAATTTACTATATTAAGTTTTGTTTTTTTCCTACTTGCACTTTGAGGTTCTGTAGCATTCTTTCCAGCTCTTTCCTCTTCTGACACAATTGGGATTAGACTGGCCCAGTTTCATAAACTCAGGTTAAATAAGGTGTTTGTAGAAACTCACTGTTCACTACATGAGACTCAAGCTTTTCCAGTGAGTGTGTATGGGATGGTGAGTTTGACGTTTAGCTGTCATGGGTTTTTTCACTTTTCTTCCCTGATCAAGTGTACCTTTTAGTACCAGGTGCTAAACTATATTTGGCTTCCAGTTACTGTGGCTGCTCATGAGTTTGTTCCATAAGAAAAATACTTTCTTCGTTTTGTAAGTGATAGTGAACATGACTAAGTAAATATATATATATTTTATATATATATATATTTAATTGCTGAGAAAAAAAATGGTAGCACTGTGTAAAAATATAGATCCCCATCATAATCTATAATGATAGAACATAATCAACATAGCAGTCCTGAGATAATAATGGGCAGACTACAGTTGGCTAATTTATGGTAGCACGTGTGTTCCTCTCTCAAACAAGCATGACATGATAAAAAAAAATACATTTCATAAGCTCATACTATGTGCTAGACATTAGCTTAAGTGCTTCACAAATATTACCTAATTCTCATAAGTTCCCTAGGCAATTATTATTATACCCACTTTTTATATAAGAAAACTACAACTTTAATAGGCACAAAGTTCTGAGGTGAATAAGTGTCTTTGTGCATAAAACATTTAGAAAAGTTCTAAGTACTTAGGAAAGTTTTTCTCTATCTTAACTGAGACAAAAGTGAAATATTTCTAACTCTCACATTTAAAGGAAAAAAAAATTTATGATACTTGTTTTGAGAAAGATAAGATCCATTATAGTTATAGTAAAACTTTTCCCTGCCTTGAAAAATGTAAAAATTGTCTCCTTTATGAATGATTTCCTAAACTTTGGTTCCTTGTTCTAGTGCAGAACTAAAAATAGAAATCTCAACAGAAATATCAAATCCTGAAAAATTTTCCTACATTCCTGCCTCTTTTCCTGATTTAATTTCTACCTATATGTTTTTTTTTTTTTTTTGAGTGGAATCAGCCTTTCTTCTTCTCTGTTCCACCCTCCATAGTTAAGTAGTCCCTAAGTACCTTATTTTTTTTTTTTTTTTTGAGAAAGGGTCTTGCTCTGACATCCTGGTTTGAGTGCAGCGGGGTCATCATAGCTCACTGCAACCTCAAACTCCTGGGCTCAAATGATCCTCTTGCCTCAGCTTCCAGAGTAGCTGGGACTACAGGTATGCACCACCATGCCTGGCTAATTTTTGTATTTTTTGTAGAGATGGGGTCTTGCTCTTGCTTAGGCTGATCTTGAACTCTTGACCTCAAGCAATCCTCCTGCCTCAGCCCCAAATATTTTAATTTTACTTTTTTGGTTCTAGAATCAATTCATTTATCTCCCTGTTTTTGAACCTGATTTTGTCCAGTGTCCGTCTTTTCCCTCCTCAATTATGGCAACTGTCCCATTCTCTATCAAAGTCAATCCATCAGAACTGCAAGGCAAGCTTTTTAAAATCAAACAGGATATGGCAACCCCAGCTTAAAATAACATTTTCATGACTCCTCATTGTCTAAGGACTAAAATCACAGACAGTCCATCAGCAGACTGCTCCCTCCCAGTTCAGCCTTATTTCTCTTACAAGGTGTACTTTAGCCAAATTGCATGAGTTGCTTTTTCTCAGACTTATTCTGCTTTGTCTTACTTTTTGTAACCTGACTTGCTCCTTCTGTCTGGAATACCTCTCCCTGGGATCCACAAGTGGTTTACTCCCTTTGTATGCAAGACTCACTTCCTTGGCTTCTGAGCCAAGGTTAGCTGCTGTTCCTAAGAGCCCCACCTAGTTGTGTCTTAGGGCATCCCTTAGAGATGATTTGTCTGCTGCATTAGTTTGTCTCCTTGTCCATCTCCTCCAGTAGACTCCTGCTTTTGGAGGCAGGGACTAAGCATTATTTTATTATATATGTAGCACATATTAAAATGCTGATCTGACAAATACAGGGCATCTCATACATGCATGCTGAATGAAGCAGGAATGATTTGAATGTACTCATTTATGGAAAATAATATTGGTTTTCATTTTTGTCACACATAGGGGTATCTCCATGGGACTGTGATTTTCCAATTCCCAAGAGTCTACATTTTTAGGAAAATTTTCTGAGATTCGGTCTACTTTTTTAATGTCTCAGGAAAATGGATATGACAGAGGTTAAAAGTATTTAAATTATATTTTCAGTTTCATAACCATGGAACTATATAAGGGCTCAAGAAAAAAAATCAGAATATATGACTAAAAGTAGATAGATAAAATATTGCAGGAGAGATGACAAGGATACTAATTATTATCAGTTAGTTTAAAATTCACTTAAAATGTTTTAGTTGATATAAAATTTATTTCAATCACTCACCTGGATTATATCAATTACAAATCTTTATTTATCCTTTGTGAAACTAGGTAGTAGAGTGGGTCCATAAGTACAAGTTAAAAGTTTGACTTTTTGTTACTGGGAATCGGCATGTATCTCTGATTCCATAGAAAATAAATCCAGACAAAATGACAAGTTGATTTCTCCTCATCCTTTAGATCTTTGCTTAGATGTCACTTCTGATGATATTTTTTTTCTGATCACAACCAGACTATGCTAGTACTTCTGTATTTTTCCCATAATTTTACTTTTTAAAACATAAATTATTTTACTTCTTGGCTTGAAACATTTCAGAAGCATCAAATGTACTTACATAAAATCCGAATGTTTCTCATCATCCACAAAGCAAAGCACGTTCTGCCACCTGCTTGCCTCTCTAAGGTGTCAGGCTGTCTGATCCTTCACTCACCCAGCAGGAAGAGCCACGTGCCTTTCTTCCCATTATTTTCAAATGTGCCACCCTTTCCTAAAACATTCTCCCTATATTCTTTTGCCAATTAGGCTTATATTGTCTTTTATGTCTCAGGTTCAGTGTATTCTACTCAGGAAGAACATCATCACCACTAATTTTAAAAGCCACCCTTTACACTCACTATTTTATATCATAATATTTGTTTATGTCTTTTGTAGTACTTATCACAATTTGGAAATATACATATGTTAATCTGCTTTGCTCAAGTATGAAAGCACCTTGAGAGTAGTGATCATTGTCACATTCTCTCTCCCACTCTTTTTAACCAGTATATTCTTAGGGCTGAGCATAGGATACATATAGACAAAAATATTTTAAATTAATTAATGAATATTATTTATCACAATCTTCTATAAAATTTTCAACCTTTCCCACATATTTTAATAAGTGAGGTCAGGGTAAAGATTTCATTTATTTCTGTTTACCAGTTCCATGACTCAAATTTTAGCAGGACCCAAAAGAATCGGACCTGAATTTTATAAGACGTTATCATAAAAGTTCACAGTATATAACTTATTATTGAACATAAATAAATAGTGCTTACTATGTGTAGTATTCTTTAAGCACTTTATGAATATAAACCCCCTGAATCTTCATGAAATTACCATGAGGTAGTTCCTATAAATTCATAAACAACCAGAACAACGTATCACATGGCTAGACTTCAACTCTACTTAAATCTTTTCTTCTGTATCCATTCAGAAGTACAGTCCATATGACCAAAAAGATAAAGGATGAAACCTCTTAAAATATATAATCTTGTTCTTACTTAGCCAGAAAATATTCTTCTTAATACAGAGATTATCACCATAGTCCCTGAAGAGCAGTTAATACTTATTCTAAGAGATTAAAATTTATTTTTCATATGTACTCAAGTAGTTAGAAATTAATCTTCTCTCAAGTAATTGAAATGTTAAATTGTCTCACCTTCTAAAACGCTTCACATTTCTCATTGCTTTTAGCAAAATTGGGAAATAAGACAAAATCCATAAGATATTACTATCATTGGTGTGTTTTTTACTCGTGGGCTGAGATACCCATGGGTGATTTCAAGTTTCACTTTTGCCGAAGACTTGAGCAACAAAAGCAAGTGTATCAGTGGCATAAAATACATTTACAATAGAATATAAGAAATTAATTGATACAAATGAGTATATATATGGCAAAATTCATTATCATTATATGAAAGAACTGAGAATCTTGAAATGTTCTGCCTATTTAGACATTGATTTAAATTATTATATAACTCTTACTCTCTTTAAATCCTCACTTATTCTTATGTTAATCTATTTCTTACACCCCTTTTGCTCTCAACTGGACATTTCTCCCCTCAATTTTGCTGTTTAACATGTGTAACAGATTTCTCATTTGTTGACTGCCTCCACCTGTTCACCCCATCATTCTTCTCTTCATACTCCCTCTCTATTCTCTGCTTTACTCCATTTGATTCTCACTAAGAAGCCTTACTGTATCCCACTTTGTTTCTAATATAATTACTTTTATTTGGAGGGAACTATGTGAAAGATTTCAGAAACTAAAGTTGTATATAAATCTAAAATCATTATTTTATTCTTCCATGTGTCTTAGAAATAATTGACGTTTCTTTCTTTGAGCAAGCAATTGCTGCTTGAGCTCTTGCTCTTGCTCTTGTCAACCTTGGGCTTTATTTCTCAGTAACCTTCTATGAAAGCACCAGCTTACACTGTTATAGAAAGTGCCAAGGCTTTGAAGGAAGATTGAAGTGGAGTGTGCCTCACCCCTTGTTGCATGTAATTACATTGGCCATCAATAGGTTGTTTCATTCATCTGAGATAACCATCGAATAGAAAAATAGCTACCCGGGAGAATTGAGAATTTTAAATGATATGTCCTATGTGTGGACCTTCATTTCTCACCTTACCACCTTTTCTGTCTCTCATTTCATCTTCAGTACACTTTCTCACTTTCTGCTCTGTTATTTAATTGTGTTCTTTGTTTTTCCTTCTTTAAAGGAAAACACAATATGTTCATGTGTTACGTTTATGGAATTTTGAATTAATGTTCTTGGTAGACCAGAAGATAACAGTGAACACCTACAAATCCCTGAAATTCTGCTATTTCTGCTTGTATTATTTCCAAAACTCTTTATCTCTTTAATACACCCAATGAAAATTGAAGTTGGCTAAAATTATCCTACATAGCTAGGATCAGTTAGTTACTTGTCCCAATAGCACACAGCTAACACATGGAAAGGTTGGACAAAGCTTTCTCGACACCAAAGCTGAAGTTTCTTCTGCTGTGGCATTCTGACATGTACCTTGAAAACTATAAGACCTTGGGAGTGGTGGCAGTGTTGATTCTCGGTAGAAAGAAGGGAAAAGCCACGTAACAGGAAAGGAAGGTGAGTACCAGACTACTTATAGGAATAGAAAGATAAGCAAGCAATAACTTTTATATCTGCCATTTTGGTAAAGTTTGTTGAAAGCATCCGAATGCAGTAAATAGGAGCAAAAAAGAGAATAGGTATATCTGCCAATGCAATATAGAAGGTGGCCAGAAAAGCTCAGAAATATCTCAATTGCTCAACAGTAGACCATCCATCTATAAAGTAGAAAGGTTATGAGATGACCAATACCCCAAGATCAAATACAAAAGGAAAGGAAAGTGCCACAAAAACAATTGTTTTTATAATAATATACAATTGTTTTCATCAGTCACATTTCTTTTGATGATGGTAAGGCAGACAAATACTTCAGGAAGCATAATTATTTATTGAAATTAATAAAAAGATTAATTCATTTTATCTAAAATTAAGTACTTTGCTTTTTGGTTTTTCAAAATAGGTGGAGAATGGAGTATGTGCCTTATATCTAGTTATTATATTTAATTATATTGACTTACATTGGTATCTTTCTTGGTTTTCTATTTTTATTTTCAAATATACTCTTAATGCCAAAGTAAAGACTTTGCAAGATGCTTTAAATGTAAGCATTTCAAGCCCCCTTTTAAAAATGTGGCAAGAATAATGTACCCTCAAAGAATTATCCACTTAGTACATATTTTGGGCTGTTAGATCTTTCAAAAAATAGCTTAATGTAATGAAAATTGTTAAATAGTATTATATTTGTAGACAAATAATTAAAGATTTAATAACACATTATTTTATGTTTTTGAATTTCAAAATTCAAGAACACCTTTTTTTTTCCCTCCTCTTTTCAACATAATTCAAGGGTCCATAAAATTTAACATGTTCTGAATTTGGGGAACATTCAGTCACTTGGAAGCTAGAGCAATCTCCTTATTAGCATATACCAAGGGAAAATACACAGGATATATTTTTGGTTTAAGCCCAAAGAATAGACAGTGTAGTTGTTCTTGCTTTTTAATGCAACCACATGCTTTAAGATTTAATTATTAGTTTTGATATAGGAAGAAAAATTCCTAACATTAAAGATTTATTTCTTAAATCTATCTTTGGCTGATGCTGAAATCTCACGACCTGTGCTCTGGCTCTAGGTATAATGGATAAAGACCAAGTTCAGTATTTTAAACATGAAAGTGGGACTCAATTTATTATAGAGAAGCTTTTAATCTTTGTCAATGGCCTGACATGCTGGATTTTATTTAACAGTTGAGTTTCATAGACAAGGTCTAGGCATTTCTTCAAAGAACCTGACCAAATGCTGTAATCCATTTCCTTCTGAAATTGCAGTTGTTAAATTAGACACAAAACATTTATGAATGTCACTTCGCCTTTCCAGCAATTAAGGAGTTCAAAAAATCCCTTTGTGTTTCATGGCTTTGAAATTATTGTATTTATTCTGAACTGGCTCTTCAATTTGTTCTATCAAATGCTTTGGAGGTTACGTTAAAGAGGGAGACATCAATTCTGAACAGGTGTGGAAAAGGGTTCCTTGATGTATAAAAGTGTTCTATTTTAAAGCTATTTTAGCAATTTTAGCACATCTACTGCTGTGAATTTCCATGTAAGTAGGTGGCCAATTCATTTCTCTTTAAAGGGAAGAAAATCTGTAAGTCAACATCACAGGCCTAATTTTGCTATGAGGAGGCTCAGCTGGTGAGTTTACTGAAACTTTCCCTTCGTTGTCTCATTGTTTCAGTGTTGATCCTCCTCATCGTCACTATGAGAAGACGGAAAAAAGAACCCCTTATTTTTGACGAAGAGAGAGATATCAGAGAAAATATCGTTAGATATGATGATGAGGGTGGGGGAGAGGAAGACACAGAAGCTTTCGACATGGCTGCGCTGAGAAACCTCAATGTCATCCGAGACACCAAGACCCGGAGGGATGTGACTCCAGAAATTCAGTTCCTGAGTCGACCGACTTTTAAAAGCATCCCAGATAATGTCATTTTTAGGGAATTTATTTGGGAAAGACTGAAAGAAGCCGATGTCGACCCTGGTGCTCCCCCGTACGATTCTTTGCAGACGTACGCGTTTGAGGGCAACGGCTCAGTGGCCGAATCTCTCAGCTCTTTAGATTCCATCAGCTCAAACTCTGATCAGAACTACGACTACCTGAGTGAATGGGGACCTCGTTTTAAACGGCTTGCAGACATGTATGGGACTGGCCAAGAGAGTTTGTACTCATAGCCTTGACACCTTACTTTGAAAGGTACTGAAGAAAAAGTAACAGCAAAGAAAAAAAAAAAAAAAAAAACAACTACTTACAGAAAACAAGAACTCCACTTGCTGGAGAAAAATGGTTGTACATATTTCTTCGTTTTTAACTGTTTAGGTTTCTGCCTTGGTGAAGCATATCTTCATTAGACTTACCCAAGGGATTTCACTGACCACAGACTCCGAGCATTTGAAGGTTTTTTGATAAAAAGAAATGCTTAGTGGTTTGTGAATAGATAGCAACTCTCATATACCTGCAAAGGCACCCAATCTCTATGAGTAAGTAGTGCCCTGTGTTGTCAGTGAGTCAAGGATGCCCTGTACATACCTTTATGGTACTGTCAGTAAGAGGATTAGAACATGATGTGCTATTGAAAAATCCTGGAACTTCTTGCATATAAAAACTTCGGACAAATTTAATTTACAGCAATGCTTTTTAGCTTGCTATATTATAGAATCCAGCAGAAGTTTATTGCTGTTGGTTAGCAAAAATATTTTATTTAGCAATATACAAATTCTCAGAAAATCTTCCCTATATGAAAATCCTTCAATAAAAGCCAGTAAAATTTGGTTAAAGGCAACATAAACACTTGTTTATCCAATAAATTATAAAGTGTTCCAAATGAGAAAATGGTAAATAATTTTTAAAGTTTGCAATAGTTTTGAGATGCTTGTGTAGGTATGACTTAAAGAAAAAGTTGCTGTCTATTCGTTGATCTTTATTATCTCTTCTGATTTGTACAGGAGAATATCTTTTCTTTTTTATTTGACACATGGTGTTATATTTATTTTGGAGCTCCAATCTCCACTAAATTCAGGTCCATCTTACTGCCTCATAGTATTAAACTCATCAGAACATGCTGATTTTTCTCCAGCCTGAGCTACATGAAGGAAATGAAGCATGAAAATGGAGAAATAATAGTAAAGCAATTGAACCCTGTTGCAGTTCACATCTCAAAGAGGAGCACAGCTACAAGGACATATAAATTGTTCTTCTGAGCCATTAGAATGTCAAAACATTGGAATAAAATATTTGTATTTTAGAAAGACTTCAGAAAGAATTGAGATCTTCTTTGATGCAAGATTTATTTTTCAAGGTCATGAGTTCTACATGCTCCAAAGACTTTTAAGAATCTGTTCCCTGACCTTTTTTGCTGTAAACATATTAAGTATAAGATTGAATTTTTTTATATCTTAAACAATATAATGTGATAAATTTCAAAACCGATCTTTAAGTTCTGATGCAAACATGTCCCTCAAGAATTAACCAAGCGATGTATAATTTCTGTGTGGTTTAGATGTGCCAAAGTGAGGAAGGCAATCGCAAGTAATCATATGTGTTCAAGTTTGAGATGAGCTTCTTAGAGTAAGACTTTCATGACCAAAATAATATTTCTACCTATTATTTTTTCCTATAGATTAATACTAGTTTAATGTGCATATATTCAAGTAAGAATGGATTTATTTTTTCCTTCCTTACTCCTTTTCAGAATGATTCATTGTTGGGTTCCTAATAAATTTACAGATAGTAAACACTGTGTAGAAATTTGTGTTCTAAAAGTGCTTCTTTCTGAAAGGCAGATGCTGAAATAGTATGTTGATTACAAAAAGAGAAATTACAAAGGATTCTGTAAACTTGCAGCCCAACTTTAGAAATGAAGTATGTAAAAGTGGCCTTCAGCTTCATAAAAATAAATAATTCAATAAATTTGATTATCTGCAAACAGTTCTCTAATTTGAATAAAGTTTGAAGACATTGTTTTATGACTAAATAGATATGCTTCTTGCTGTATTAATGTGGATATATAAAAACCCAGTTTTATAACAGAGTACTATTCATGACTTTTAGTCACACATACAAGTTTTTCTAATAAAAAAAATAGTACACTTACCCAATTCAATAAAATCAGAGTGCGGTGCAGGAATTTTATGGATGTGAAGTCAGAAAGGTGCTGAGAAAACAGTTTGTAATAATCCCCTTGTTGTCTGCAAGAAGATAAAATAGTTTAGTACATTTGGATTATGTTGTCAAAACTGCTGATTGTTGCATATATCTCTAAATGAAGGTTTGGATATATTTTTAAAAAGAAATACCACATCATTCACCTTGCTTTCTTTCCTTTTAAAGTGTATTTATTTTCTCTTTTTAAATTTTGTTTTCATATTTGCCAATAATAGATTAGGAAATAAAAGGCTCAAATTTAAATAATGATTTAAAATGCTTACATAAACCCAATTACTATTTATGTGTGGCAGATTATTTCTATGCAGTATTAAACTTGATTAATTTGTATTTTAAAAAATTGCTTGAGATGGCTAGAATGTTTTTAATGTAGATAGAATTTATATGAAGTACTCTCAGATTAATTGTAATGATGGTGAATTTGTTTTTTATTTTACTTTTCTTTTTTCCTGAAATCTAATGTTATATGTGATTATCTGACATAATACTTCAGAGATGGGCTTTGTCTTAAAAACGGACACTGGAACAGTTAATTGATAAAGTCAGTCTTAAAGCTAGTTAAGAGATTTTTCAAAAAAAATCATTTAAATAAATATTCATTATATAATTACTTAAATTCAGTGTTGTGCTGGAACCAGCTCGAACCAGCTCCCAGAGACCAATTATTGCATATCTCTTCCCCACTCCACATACAGTGATATCATTTTGGTAGGCTGTTGGCAGTTATGGAGGGAATATGTAGACCACCATGGTAAACTGCAAATACTACCCTTTTTTTCTGGAGAAGTTATTAAATGCTTACCAGCATAAAGGAAACGTTGTGATTATAAATATAGTATGAATGAATAGAATATCAAATAATGACATGAAAGGAATTTATGTTATATTCCACTACTCAATATAGATGCAGGTGGTAGTGATTTACTGGTATCAAATCCTTGCAACTATGTGTAGAAAGGGAAAGGATGTATTTCATTATGGGAAGCAATTAGTAAACAATTTTGAGTACAGATAATAGTTCAGGAAGTCAATAAGTTTAAATATATTCCATTTATCCATACAGAGACACCAATGGTAACTCAGGGTGTACAAAATAATGCTCATTTAAGCAATTTAATTTTTTGAAAAATTAGCTGAATATCACTTATTACTATCTATGTCAGAGAAACACTCTGAAGCCCCTATTCTGAATTGCTACCATTGCATTATTTTATATCAGCACAAAAATTATGAGAACCACATCTTATCAAGAAAAGGGGCTTTTGCCAGCTACTGGCAAAAGAAGGCTGAGGTGGAAGAAACACTTGAGCCCAGGAGTTGAAGGCTGTAATAAGCTATGATAGCACCACTTCACCCCAGCCTGAGTGACAGAGCAAGACCCTGTTTCTGAAAACACAAAAAAGAAAACAAAAATAATAGAAAGTGAACTTTCAAAAATTAAACCTAAATTATCAATCTCGATTTACAGATTAGTCTCTCTTTTAAAGCAATATTCCAAAATCAGCTACTGACCAAAATCAGAAAGGAGACATAAAAAAAAAAAATAGGTAATAATTTGGAGGCAGTAGGTAAATCTTTCTAGAAGCAATCACTAGATGGATCAAGTAAACTTTTTCCTTTGCCATGAAGCTCTACTGAGGCTGACTGCAGTTGTAGATGATTACAAGATACATGCAGGAAGCAATAGTGTTTAAGTGATGATAGCTGCCTTGTCACTCTGCCCTCTGAGAATGTTTTAAATTATTTTATCTTCATGTGAAATTACATTTACTATATTGGATGATAAGCAGATTTAGGCAATTATTTTCATGTAAATAGTATAGTTGTACAAGGTATGAGTGACATTTGTGAGATGACCCACATGCCCAAAGAAATCCAAATGCAAATAGTGTTAGTATTTATGTTGAAATATAAAATCTAAAGGAGCTTCAAATAAACTAATTTAAATATATTGCAAGAGGCGAAACCATTTATTTAAATATCTGAAAGTTTATACTAGTTATAAATATTAATCTTCAGATTTTCAATTTGACATCTACTGACTTACAAACTGTTTTAACAATAAAGCTAATCATCTTTTAAGTCATCATTTAAAAGTTTATTTTGTTGTTTTAGTTAAATTAATACATTAACTGCTATGTGAGTTGTCTTTAAATCAGGCTAGTTTTGATGGTGGGGCCTCCTGTTGCATATGTAACTCACATCTCTTCCCCTTGGGAACCTCGAGAACTATTTTTCAAATTGCATATAATTCACACACAAAAACAATAAAAAAAATAAATTTTTCATTAAATTAGAAAGTATCATTTTTTTTGAAGTTTTTAATTCTATTTTAGTAATAAAACACTGTTGTCTCAAGTAAAAAATTTTTTTCTAGCATGGCAGTCAATGTGTTAAGGTAGACAAAAGCTTCAACTTACTCTTTTAACTTTTTCTGGTCAGGGATGGCTGGAGGTGAGAGGCATGTATATGATAATAGATAAGCCAATGTATTTTCTATGTTTATTTGATCTGGAATATGCGATCAGTTATTTTTAATTACTAATAATGTACATTGTGTGTATATATGATGGTGTATGAAAGTTTGGCAATGAAAGCTGAACCAATCACGCTAGCTAACTAGGTATAAAGAAGAGCAAGAAAGGAGAATTTGCATTTTAAATGTAATGTAAACTGTTTCAGAGGAGTGGGATAAGCCCTTGAGAAAAAGGGGAGATATTTGAGGCTATGATTTTGCAGGCACTGTAAGGTACCATTCTAGGAATAATTTTTCAAGCAAAAACAAGACAGGCAGTGTGTGCGACATTCCAACACTTTTTCATTGTTATGCCAATTCCACTGGCTCAGAATTTTTTTTTTTAGGAGTTAGAGTAAATTTAACTGAAAAGGACGTGTGTCTGCCTTTGTGTTCCTGAGACATTGAGAAGTATGTCTGAAACAACCTTAAAAAAATCATCTAATATTACCTAACTAATGCCAGCACATTATTATCATTTGTCAAATGAAGGCAATAAGACCAGAAAATATGGTATTGACTGAAAGGAGAAATATTTTGTTTGCTGTTACAATCTTATTTAATTTATATTAGGTAATGGATTTTGGTGGTTAAGGGAAGAACATTTAACTGAATTATATGTAAAAATTCCACATTTTATCTTTATTGTGTCAATGCAATCTCATTGTAAACACAGAATATAGAGTTTCAGTTATTTAATGTGAAATGTTACTGGGCTTTGGCCTTTTGAGTATCAGTGTGGTGTACTAGAAATTATCCTGATCTGTGGTTATGAAATCTAGGTCAGAAGCTCAGTTCCAGCACAGCAATGCTGTTCTAATTCTCTGAACTTTTATATCTTCATGATTAAAATTGAGTTAATGACTATCTTGTATTACAGAGGCTTGTCAGATGATTAAGTTACTGTGTAAACTGTAAAAATGCTATAAAAATGTAAGGCTTTATTATGGAAAATTATGAAAATTATATAAAAAGGTTGATTATATTTTTTGTTATATGGCAAACACAGATAATGTCTGTTTTGGGAAATATGTATTTAGGAAAAATACATGCAATTAGTATCCTAAATTGGGAAAGAATAATCAAAAAGACAATTGGCATAATTAATTAAAACCACTCAGAAATAATCATAAGGTCTGTAAAGGCTGGAGTCTAACTCAACCTAATGCAATCATTCATAAGAATTAAGGATATCATCATGGGTATGGGATTATAAATAAAAAACAAGTTTTTCTTATTCATGATGATTGGAAGATAAAGGCCTTTAGATTATCCCAGCCTCATTACAGACCACAAATATACTGGAATAGGGAAGACTTAAAAGACAATAATGAATATAATAAGTGAGGTGGTTTCCAGATATCCAGAGTAGATGAAAAAGCAAGGTTCTAGGCAATTCAGTAATCTTTTCAGTGATAGTGACATTTGTATAATTAATACTTTATACAGTTCAAATAATTAGAATGCAAGGTTATTGACTTAAGATGAAAACCATCCTGAATGCAAAGTATTCTTGTTTTGATGATTCACAATCGCTTCTAATATCTCATAATAGCTCTTAGCCTTTTATAAATAAAGAAGCTCTAAGAATCTGAAAAATAATACACACTGTGGATATCAATTTTTATCAGTGATTCTCTACTCATAAGATGAATGTTAATAAGCCCTCTTCTCAAATTTAGCTATTATCTGGTTATTTGATGCTCATATAAACAAACATTATAAACAAATACATTAATAACTTTGTAAATAATGAGAGTGTTGAGATGTGCAATATACTCTCATTCAGAAACATTGATTTTTGCATCTTCATTCCAATAATGAATATAATTATGCTAATGGTTGATATTTTTATAAGCAGGAAAAATTATATGATTTACTACTCTAGTGCTTCATATTTTATTTTTGTGAGTGTAAACACTATGTTTTTTTGTATATCTAGGTCTGGAATATGTTGTATATTGTATAGGACCAGCACTTCAAAAGTAATCAAATTTTTAAATTAATAGATCAGATAACTTCACATAAATTGCATTTTACATGTAGTAATTTTAAAGGCAAAAAAAAAAAAGGAAAAATAATACATTTTCTTAAGTTAGATATATTAATATATGTGTTACATATTTGCCTTCAAAATGTGTGTATGTATAGTATATATGTATATATAAATGTGTGTGTATATATATATATGTGTATATATATAAAACACATACACACTTACAGAGAGAGTGCAAACATGCACTCACACACAATTTGAGGCCAAATGTTAAAGTGAAGTAAATGACTTTTAACATTTTGTTTTTAGTTTTTAAGTAATTATGTCTATCAGATCAAACCTCTACAATTAATTTATATGGATGTACTGGAAAGAATATTGAACATTTGTAAAACTTCTCTTTAATGCATATCTTATAACTTCTTTCTCAAATTTAGAAATGAATAATTCATGTAAGTAAAACACAGAGCATAACTTTCAATGAAACTACTTATAACTTTTTATACTCATCAGATTCCATTATAATTACATTAAAAAGAATTAAGTCCAATTTTTTGTAATGGTTTTGCTTACATAAGAGTTACTCAAATAAATAGATACAAAAAAGTCCCCAAAACACTAATTCAATTTACCACAGAATTGATCCTAAACATCCAGTTCACTTAGCTTTGGAAATGAGACATTGAGCATAAACTTGGAGTCAGAATGTATGCCAGACCCTGAATAGATTATTTCAGTTTGGCTCAAGCACTACCTTTCAGGCAAATAGTCTTCTAAAGTATGAAATATTTGAGATGTTTAGAACAGACACAGGAAATAAAGCACTGTTTCAGAACTATGCAAGTGAAGAGCTGTATACAAAGCATACTATGAACATGAATAAAGTGTCGAAAAACAAGGGGTGATGATGTGAGAGCACAGTTTATTGCCATATTTTCTTGCTGTATGTTTTGCTGTGTTTTTAAAAAATAAGACAAAAATTATCACAGATGAAGATATGTAGAAGAAAACAGTTTCCCAAATTCCCAATAACTTAGCAGACCTGAGACACTGCAATGACTACTTCCATTGTCATCGTTCTCATCTGTGGTAGTCATGCCAACCTGGCTTCTGATTCATGCCTTCTGACAACTTGGTAAAGAAAATGAGTATTATTGTAATTAAAGTTTGATGTTTCCTTCTAAATGACTAATGTTTATAAAAAATTATCATAATAAAAATTTTCAGTAGCTATATAATTTTAAGTTCCAAAATAGTCTAATGTAATATGTGATTTCAATTTTCTTACAAGCCTCTGAATTGCCCAAGTTAGGAGTTATTATGCCTTTTTTAAAGGTGAAAAATTGAAGCCCAGAATAATTGTAACTTATCCAAGTAAACATGTAAAATAAATAGTAGAGATGAAAGAAGAAGAAAAAATAAACCTTTTGACATTTTTTCCATTATATTTTCTATCATCATAGACCTTCAAAAAATGATGTTCTGTTTTGGGAGGATAAGAAAGAGCTGAAACTCTTTTCAAAATCAAACTCTCCAATCTTAATCACACTTTAGTTTTCTTATAAACACTATGATATCTCTTTGTTTCTTTTTTTAAAAAAATTATAATTGAGAAAAGACATTAAATTCTGTGTTTCAATCTAAATAAGATAATAGAAATATTTATATTGTCAGTAGGTTGACACTTTGCTACATCCCAATCCATTTCCTACTACCTCTTTGAGGTGGAACACTGCTGTAAGGATGAACAATAAAAAGATGTCAGCCTAGATTTTCTCAGAGTTACCCTCTCTACAGATAAACTTTTAATTGAATAGTTGGCTCACAAGAGTACAAGGAAAATCCCAAGAAGCCCTCCATATTCGCCAAAAAAAAAAGGAGGAGAAAGAAAATTTTCCTAAGGTAAAGGTAAATTCTATGAAACTGAGCTATCAACAAACAGGTCACTGAAGTTGCCCTGGGGATAGCTGCCAACCTAGAGTTGGGCCTGTGGAAGGCAGCAAGGAACCTACATTAAGTCAAGATCCATGAAGGTGCTAAGTCATATGAGGGCAGTTTCACCCTTGGATCCCACAGATTATTTTAAACCAAATATGAATGAAGAGTCAAAAATCACTAAACACATAAGATAAGTCACCATAACATGTAGAATGTGAAGTGAAGAAGTGGTGACAATTTGCAGAAATCCCCAAGACATTCAGGTACTGTAATTATTGGAAAAATTAAAAGCTAAAGCTATATACAAATATTCAAAGAAATAAAAGATAGAATAAAGCATGAGGAATAATACAGAGATTATCCATGATGGTGTACATTTGCAAAAGAACCAAACGCTATATTTTAAAATAAAAGATTCAATGTTTGAAGCTAAAAATACAAAGGAGAGTATATATACTACATTAGTTAGACACTGTGCAAGAGAGAAATTGCTAAACTAAAAAAAAAAAAAAAAAAAATTGACTGCAAAAAATTACCTAGGCTGCCAAATAGAGAAAAAAAGATAATCTACAAGAACGTAAGGGGCAAGGATAAAATGTGGAGGTCCAATGTGCCTTTAACCATTGTGATTCCCATTAATCAAAATTTCAGTAGAATGTTCCATTGCTTTATATGACTCCCGTTTTTGAATGGTGGTTTGTGCCTAAGGCTTCCTATGCCATTAACTTTATGGCAAATTGTACTCACTATGAACTACACAGTTTAATTTATTCAGCTTAATGATCCACTTAAGAAATATTGTTATAAACATATGAAGCTTCAATTCTAGCAAAAATAAATTGTGTACATTCATCAAAACTTGTGGCATACCTATGAAAAGTGGTCAGGATGTCCATGCAACCTGAATTAAAATCAGATAATTAAATATGGGTTCTGTGTTTTAATCTATCTTTTCTCTCTAGGGTGTTTTGTATGATTTAATCTATGGTAACTGAAGATCAAAAATAAGTCCTAATTTTTTACTTTAATAGAAGGGGAGTTTATTTAGTTTATTTCTTTGGACAGAAAAGATATAATGTAATCAGTGCAGGGGAGTTTATTTCTTTGGACAGAAAAGATATAATGTAATCAGTGTATAAGTACATAAATCAAGATTATGTTGTTTTTTTTTTTCTATCCAAATACTCTCTCTCTACTCCCTTAGCCCCCCAAATTCCTTCCATCAAGATATTCTATAGCTGGAAAATGCAGCCAGTTGAGGATGGTGTCAATTCTCCAGCTCTCAGGTGATATATCAGTCACTAATTTTAGTCTATACCACTTCTAGGTGGTCTTAAATATCTTGGTTTATAAATTTCATAAAGATAGCTGAGCTGTGCTTTGCCATTTCATAGTTTGCTATTAAAGGGCAATTTTTTTCAGTTCTGGTTCAAAGTAAAGATTGCTGCTAATGCTTATTTTTTTTTTTTCCTTTTGAGCATCAAAGGGTCAGAAATAAGCATGGTGTCCCTAGGACTTGTTCTCATAAGACATTAGCAAAGCCAGGGGTGTATGACAGACACAGATCCTTTATACTTATAGGCATTTGTTTCCCTCATCAAATAAAATAATAAATACATAAAACTTAGTCTACTAGTTCATGGTGGGTAAGTAGAGTATGTATATGCCTGTGAGCATGTGTAAAGGATCTGAAAAAAGTCTCATTTATATAAGCCTACAAAAGGTTCATATTTCATTTTCTGTAGTCTGAAAACTTAGTCTTAATATCTAGACTCCAAAATGAAAACAATTAGTAAAATACTGTTTAAAAATTATTAAAAAATAAGAATATTTTTATTTTTAATATGCAGTATTACTTTTATTATGCATACTTACATCAGGAAAGGCTTAAATCACATAATGCTCCTTAACTGAAATTTAAGAAAATTATTCATATGATGAATATTTCACCATTATTGCACATTCTGAAGACATGTATTATGTATCATCATGAAGACGTGTATCATTAACAGCATTTCATCCACGAGGAAAGTGACACTCAAAGAGGTTAGATGAATTGGCCAATGTTCCATAAACATCAAGTGATGGGACAGGACCTTGAACCAAGGTAAGTCCATTCTTTCTTAACACTATTATGATCTCTCATAATTTGAAGCTTAATAACATTATACTATAATTTCACCCATTAAATGTGTATGTATTGGCCATCATATAGGGAGGTAAGTATAAGTCATTAAAATGTATTGTTCCTCTAGGTTGATATGTGGTCAAAGGGGAAAAATCCTTAAAAAGATGATCCTTTAAGCTTTAATGTGTCCTGATGAGAAAATGTACGTAGTATTGAACACACCAACTGAAACACAAGTGCACGTACCAGAAAGAGGCAAGAGATAGTTCTGTTGTGATAGTTGTCATAGTGTCCATGTTTGCAACTAAAATCCTCTTGAAGACTATTATAGGCAAACAAATAGAAAAAGATGTCTACAGTTCTTAAACCCATTCCAATTGTTAGAGAGAGGGTCACAAAATGTTGGTTGAAAGTAGAATATTTATAGAAAATTATTATTCAAATTAGCTATTAATCATGTTAAAATCTCTCTCCCTCTTCAATTCCCTAAATCCATTAATTCATTACTTTTAGAAGTTATTAAACATCTATTTTGGGATTGTCCATACTACAGTGAGTTAGACAGATGCTATTATTACACATCTATTAGACAGGTTTCTCTGAATCTGGTTCCTGGATTACCTAATCATAGCAATTCTTAAAGTAATGACATTCTTGTTAAGAAAGCATATTTTTACAGACTTTATACCGTAAACTGAATTAGAATTTCTGGGATTGGGAATCTTTCCATTTCAGGACATCCTCTTCTAATCACCAGCAGCTACCATAGAAATGTGTCAAAACGTGTCTCTGTCAGATTCTACACCACATATATTAGCAAAATAATTTTCTTTATATGTTAAGACTAAAACTATCCAAAGATCCAACTGGCCTCTACATTGAGTAGAGACAGTTTTTACAATCATCAGTGATTTTGAATCACTTCAAATTGTCTTTTGCAATTTGACTATCAAAATAAGTACTAATAGTATGGAATATAAACTACTAAATACAATAAAATCCATGAGTCCATGCTGGCATAAGTGAATAAGAAATTAAATTAGAGATCATTAAAAGTGCTTCCCTGCAGTAGGATGCCAAGTAATAAATATTGAAAGGATAATGAAGCTAGAAAGTCATAAAGGAATACTAAAACTAGTGTGTAATATTTGGTAATGAACATGTTATGTATGTAGCACTCAAGGTATTTTTTCACAAGATATTTATTAATTACAGAGGGAAAATAATTTCTAGTGCAAAAAATTGGTAGACACTGTCTTAACCAATTAATCAGCTAATTAATTGGTTAGGGAAAAAACTGTTGACAAATGTCTCCTAATATGATATACAGAGTTGGACACAATATCGCTTTTGTGTTATATCTGACAGATATGTAAAACTTGTTTCTAATTAGAAAGACACATAATACAAACCCAAACTGAACACTGTTATGCAAAATAAGGAACCTGCATTTTTCAAAATGTCAAGTTCAAGAAATAAAAGAAAAGCTAGGGAATGTTCCAGATTCAAGGAAAACCAAGAGATATATAAATGCAATGCAAGTACTTCCATAGTTAAAAGGCATTTTTTCTTCAAATGCTTTTATGAAATTTCAACCTGAAAGCTAATCTATCCTCTGCTAGACCACATAAAGAAATATCTTTTTAAAATTTTATTTATTTATTTATTTTTATTTTCACAAGAGTTTATCTTATTAGAGTTGTCATTTTCATTTTTTTTCCTTCCTTTTTTTATTTTTTCCAGCATATTATGGGGGTACAAATGTTAAGGTTACATATATTTCCCTTGCCCCTCTCCCTCCTCGAGTCAGAGCTTCAAGCATGTCCATCCCCAGTTGGTGCACATCACACTCATTATGTATGTATATATCCATTCCCTTTCCCCCTCACCTGCCTGCCACCCGGTAGATGTTATTCCTATATGTAAACTTAGGTGTTGATCAGTTAATACCAATTTGCTGATGAGTACATGCAGTGCTTATTTTTCCATTCTTGGGATACTTCACTTAATAGAATGGGTTCCAGCTGTATCCAGGAATATACAAGAGGTGCTATATCACCATTGTTTCGTATAGCTGAAGAGTACTCCATGGTATACATATACCACATTTTATTAATCCACTCATGTATTGATGGGCACTTTAGTTGTTTCCACATCTTTGCAATTGTGTATTGTGCTGCTATAAACATTCAAGTGCAGGTGTCTTTTTCATAGAGTGACTTTTGTTCTTTTGGGTAGATGCCCAGTAATGGGATTGCTGGATCAAATGGATAACAAATTGAACCATTAATTACAGTAGAAATAAAATATTATAGACAGCATTATCCTAGTCTGCAAGGTAAATCAAAATAGATAAGTAAGTAAGATATAGTAAGTTACTTGCATATGGCAGTGCTGCTATATACAATGCAGCCTTGGAAGAACAGTAGTTTCTATGGTGATTATCAAAGAGATGCTAATCACATTTCCTTTTCCCAAATGACAGTATATTTTTGTTGTAAGATTCTAAGATATGGGTTATAAATTATATATATTCAACAATTGAATATGAGTTGGCAATAGCTAATTTTCCTATAAACCAACTAATTTTTTAAAATAAAGGTCTATAAAAACTTTTTTCTCACTTTTTTCTATGATGCGAATGAGAAAAAGTATCTGTTTTGGTGTAAATTTGCTTGGCAGAAATCTGTATATTAATTTAAAATTAGAAATTTTATTTAGATAATATTAATTATGAAATTATGGCTGCTATAGCAAACATCGTAAAGTATTTTTAAGTGATGTATTATCATTTATTGTTAAGAAAATAATAAATTTCCTAATGGCTTAAGCCATTGCTAAGTAATGTTTGATAGACTTATAACTGATAGACTCAAGAGTATATTAGAAAAGCATTTTGCAATTAAATATTTTTAATAGATTTAAATTATATGTAAACAAAGGATAAAATCACAAAATATGCTCTAACAAAATAAAATGAGGGGTTTTACTTTATCTGCTTTAAAGGCTTGCAAAAGATAAGAGATAATTATAATTTATATGTAATTAATATTATTACCATCTTTAAATATCACTCACTGAAGGAGCTTAAATTATTTCTTAATCCTTATTTAAATTATCAATGTGCATAATGAATTCAATGGCTTTATCTTCCCTTTATTCCTTTTAGATAAAATTTATTAAGATATTCAATTAGAAAATTATCCTCATTCCCTGACAGTATCTAATTCAGAGCAAAACCCTGCTTTCTTGGACTTCTCCCCAAATCATTTAACACAGCTCTAATAATATGTCTTTTCTAATATCCTCTAACTGAGATGCACAACAATGTGTATTCTCCTTTGTTTCAAAGGGCAGTTAAACCCGGAGTTGTTGAACTGTAGGTCTATTACTGGTAGTCTTTGGCTGTAGGGTGTTGCCAGTGGTTGTGCTGCAGAGGGGAAAGTAGCGGGAAGAGAATGTGA